>JAJOZX010015385.1:0-63934 GCA_023014485.1 Bathynomus jamesi | reverse complement strand
CAATAACGCGTATGGCCACCCTAGCCACAATGCAGGCTTGGAGTCTGGCCCTCATCGACCTCAACAGTCTCTGCAGGAAAGCAACAGGGATGGCCCTCCACACTCAATAATTGCATTGGTCAGTTCCCTGATGTTCTGCGGCTGATGCTGACATCTGCGAACTCGCCGTTCAAGTTCATCCCATGCGTGCTCTATCGGTGACATGTCTGGGCTGAAGGCTGGCCATGGTAAGGTAAGGTCTGCACCTGTTGTCCCTGCAGGTACACCTGCACTATCCTGGCTGCATGAGGTCTGGCATTGTCCTGTTGCAGGAGCACCAATTCTGGATGTTGCCTCATGAATGGAAGAACATGTGGGTGAAGAATCTCATCCCTGTAGCGCTGGGCAGTCAGAGCGCCATCAACAACCACCAGCTCAGTTCTTGAAGCAAAGGCAATTCCTGCCCAAACCATGACACTTGGTCCTCCCCATCTGTCATGCTCCCCTGGTCGTCTGTATACCCTGACACGGCCATCAGAATTGGACAGTCTGAAGCGAGACTCGTCAGAAAAGAGGACTTGGTTCCACATTCTTTGTGTCCAGTCACGGTGCTGATAGGCCCATTGCGGGCGTCGTTGCCTTCTTGCATCAGTGAGAAAAGGACCTCTGTAAGGCCTGCGGGATCGGAGTCCTGCATTACGGAGTCGGTTTCTGACGGTCTGGTCACTAATTCTGTTGTTGTGGATACCAGGTGTCTCTCTGGCTGTCTGACGAGCATTCCGCTGCCGATGACGCAGGTGCTGCAGTACAATGTGGCGATCCTGGCGTTGGGTCGTCACACGAGGTCGCCCACGTCTTGGCAGGTCCTGAACACTTCCTGTGGCATTGTACCGTCTAACAAGCCTAGAGATTGTGCTGGGATGCACATGCATTCGTTGTGCAACTTGGACAGCCGACATGCCTGCATCCAACATGCCCAAGGCACGACCTCTGTTGACCTCTGAGAGTCGTGGCATGCCTCAATCGCGGGAAAAAGTTTGGTTTTCTCAACGGGCAGTGTGTATTCTGTGAAGTCAAAGAAAAAATGCATGCCTTCATAAAGAATACATTCAATTTAATCTCTGTTTATTGTTTGTAACAAATGGCGTCTTAGCCGGGATTAGTCAGGTTTAAAAAACATGCACTAAGTGGCTTTAAAAGATTTGAACAAACATTTAACCATAATCTTGAAACTGTGATAATACCACTAACAACTTAAATTTTACACCATATGCAAGCTAATTGCGTTTCTTTTTTTGACCAGTATATATATATATATATATATATATATATATATATAAGCAAACAACCACAGCGAAAAGGAAAAGAAGAAACACGAAATCCGAGCGCTTTCGTGATATATTCACATCTTCAGGGAAAAACAAATAATAGGCAGATTTTAAAAAGTAAATGAGTTAAATACACAAGCGAAAAATTCCCAAACGGCAACTCAATTTAAAAACCATAAAAAAAACAAAGATTTTTTCAATAGATAACTTAATCTGAAGGAAGCTAAATTATTGAATATAAAAGAACTATATAGATGAAATTAGACAATTAACATGTACAGAGAACAAAAACTGTAACAGTTATTAGAAATAGTATTTAATTAAAGCAGGCAATTAAGTGGCAAGAATTTAATGAAAACAAAAAGAATGGTGCCAACATCTTACAGAATATTCCAAACTTCTACAAACAATCTGAAAAAACGCTCCCAATAGCCAACCTGATCAAAAGTCTAATAAACCACCAAGCACACAAAGATTATATACGAAAGAAATATTACAATGCACACATAAGAATGGTTAAATATGTTTTTCACACTTTTCTTGAATCTAATCCTACAATGAGGCCTATGAATAGCTACTCATTTATTTTGCAATGTTGATGATTTTTTTTAAATATACAAATTGGGGACACTATACTTATGGCTTAAAATTATAGGCATTCACTATCACTAAGTTACGTGTTCATTCACTCGTGCACAGTATGTAATATATTTTCACATGGTATGTATGGTACTCTGTAATGTCACAATTTTTAACCAATAGTGCATGGGCTTTCTTAAGTTTCGTCACTGCTGCCAGATGCACAATAATATAGTAGATTATTTAATTTATGCTGTATTGCCTTCTCATAAGACGAATAAGTTTTGAATTATTTTTAGTATATTTTGATACAACAAAAAGAATAAGATATTCGATAATTTGCTAAGTTTAAATTTAAATAATTAGGATGTGTTACTAGTAGGCTTAGAACAGAATTTAAACCAGAAAAAACAAGTATATTAAATTTTCAGACTTCAATTGTCTTAATAGAAAATTTAACATTTTCCATATTTTGGGGGGAACTCTCGCATTGAATGCTGGAAAGAAAAAAGGCAAAGTTGATTGGACCTAGTTCTGCTAAATTTTAGAGAAATCTAACTTTTAATGTCTTTTTTGTTTAAAAAAAAAAATCATTATAAATGTTAAATTTAGCACTTTATTGCACACGGCTCTTCCGACAGCTGAATAAAATCGTCTGGCATTAGCCATAATAAAATAATAAAGTACACAAAAACTTGAAATATGAAGTTTTGGGACTAGTATGTTTCATGGACTGCTCTCGATTTTCCTACGAAATTGCAAACAAGGGCAGTCGATGACCCTGATTTTGTTTCTGCAATCGGTTTTCTTGAGAAATGATAAAGAAAAATGTTATTGGATACTGAATAAATTTATTTACTGAAACGACGCAATACACTCCAACATCTTTTTGAATAAGTCAGAGCTGGTGTGGCGCTTACGCCATACAAATTCACAAAAAATGACAAGAATTAGTGCGATATCTTGCAAAAAACAATATCATAAGAAATTAGGTTTAGGTTTGGTTTGGTTTCAAGAAAACCGATTGCAGAAACAAAATCAGGGTCATCGACTGCCCTTGTTTGCAATTTCGTAGGAAAATCGAGAGCAGTCCATGAAACATACTAGGTCCGAAGTTTTTTATCAACAAAATGTGATTAAAATGTTAATTAATTATCCGGTATCCGGCCGGATTATACTTGATATCCGGCCGGATATTGAAGAAGTGGCCGGATACCGGATCGTGATCCGGTATCCGGTGCATCCCTACTTTTAATATTACATTATATTACAGAATATGCCACAAAAACTTGTCACAAAAATCGGCTTCAAACTTACTTTATGCTTCGTAGGCGAATTGTAGACTATGAGTATGTATTCAATAAACTAAGTTGAACCTAGCTTATATTTTACCCCAAACTTCGAACCAACTACTCAATAACCCTAATTTCTTCCATATTTCTACCACAATACGACACTATGTCACAGTCTGTAAGTTGCCTTTAGTTTTTTAAGTCTTTTGTGATAATTTATAAACATATCGTAATTATATAATTAGAGTAGATTTCAGTTTGTAAACGTAGTTTACAACCTAAACAGCAGCTGTATTTAATAATGAAATTATATTCATCTATGTAAACTTTGTACATACTTGTAAACAAATAAATAAATAAAACAATTTACAATGCCTTGTAAAATGTCTTCGTCTACACGCTTATAAACTATGTCGCAAAACTTGGATGAAGACCAGAATTTTCTGAATAGTATTCTTTTTACGATGAGGCAACCGGAAGGTAAATCGCCACAACTGCAGAGCTCGGCCCAGGCTTAGAATATCCACATGATCCCATACAATACGTGCGCAATAGCCCGAAAGCGAATGTGATCTAGTCCATAACAGTGTTCTTGGTCCTTTCTAAGAAATAAATATAAACGCATAACCGCGCACTTGGGCATATGCAAAATTTACCCCTCACAAAGGATCGAACCGGACCTTCTGACTCGGAGACATGGATGTTGACCATTCGGCTACAACAAGGTAAAAGTTATTAACCTGGCGACATTTCACCCACCCGAGGGAAACGCGCAACGCTTTCGCGTCCTAACTCCAGAGGTATTTTTAACGTTATTAACTTCCATTTAGTGGTATCTTCGTGTTTGCAAGGTAGATTCAAATTAAATGTTGTCCACTGGTTCAAGTGCAGGGAGTTAATAACGTAAAAACAGCTCTGGACGTAAAAGTGTTGTACGTTTCCTTTGGGTGATGAAATGTCGTCAGGTTGTTGTTATCTCCCTTCCGATCGTAGACGAATGTCAGTGCTCGGGTCTTCGAGTCAGAGGACCCGGTTCGAATCTTAAGGAGGAATAAGTTTTGCATGCACGCACACATACATATATACATACACCATGTAGTACGCTAATAAACCACCGAAGACTTAAATGAAAAACAGTCATATTTTCTTTCCTACATTTGTCAATTAGAGCAGCATAAACCAAACTTTAAAAAAAAAACAAAAAAAGTAAACCCTTCGCGCCCCTTTTATGGTATCCAAAGGAGTGTAATTCATTGGTATAATCACTGTGAGGTAGTATTCAAAATAAGTCTAATTTCTTGATGCACTTTAGTAATCGTACTTTGCACGTTTTCTAATCAATTTTTAACTATCATTTCGGGTATTGTGATTGTGAATTCAATAACTGAAAATATCCCAATTTTCACTTAATTTTTCTTTTTCTAACCTATTCGCATCTCCCTTCAACTGGTTTTGCCACCTCCAGGCAAGAGTGTGCGCCAATGTTTAGAAAATGCTGATGTAGAATAATGGTTTCCAAATTGAAGACCCGTCAGGGTAGCTTCGAAGTTAATTATTAATTATTAATTTGAATGTCCTGGATTCGAATCTTTGCTCGGACTTCAGTTTTTAGTTATCAAGATTGCATTTCTGGATCTTCTTGGGAAGTATGGTTCGGATCCTACGTAAAGCCGTAGGTCCCTCTCCGACATATGACCTTAGATGTTGCGAAGGAAATTAAAAAACATTATTTTTATCCCAAAGTGGGATGCGGTGTAAACTAGTGTTCACATAAAAGTGCACGAATGAAAATTTTTTGTCTCAGGGTTTCGTTACGCGGAGTTTCCACAACTTTTCTCGTGATCTTTCGCTCCAGTTCTTTTACAAGCATTCTTTTTTATATAAATCTTCAGGATTTTTTCAGACACGCGCTTGAAGTCCAATCGGGGATGACAAAACGCGGTCGTAACCCAAAAAGTAAAAAAAATTGTTCAACTAACTCTAAACAACGACTAGATGTTCATTTCAAAAAGATTTTGAGATCATAAAAACTAAGAGAGGTCATGTTTTGGAAAGGGTTCTTAGTCTAAAAAGTTTGGAAACCACTTTAGATTTAAGCAACTGAATAAATTTTAAAGATAATTTTTTTTTTTTTTTTTTAAAGTTCAAAAGTGGTACATAAATAAATAAAGGGATAATGACTATATATATATATTATATATATCGATATATATATATATATATATATATCTATATATATAGTGGTGGCCATAAGTCACGCATCATCATTTAAAAAAAAATTGTTGTTAACGTAAAAGTAAAATACCAGAAAGACTGTAAATGCTTGAAAACATGTATTTAGAAACTATTCAAGCATACAAAACATACTCGGTTGCGGTCAGTATTTCGTACATTTTACCCTTTTTTTTCAGTGCTTCAGCGATACATCGTGGTAGTATGGCGCAAAATGGGAGCGTGCAAGGATGTTTCCAAAGCATGTTGATCAATGTTGCAAGATGTTATGCAACAAAGGGGGATGGTTATACAACAAATCAATGCTGCAAAGCGGGAGGGAGGGAGCTGGGGGGGAGAAGGGAGGATGACCTCCCCCCAAAGGGGTAACCTTAACCTAAGAGATGGAGAAAAGGAGGAGGAGAGTCTTTGGAGAAGTGTGGGATGTCCTCACCCCCGAAAGGGAAACTTTCTTAACCTTCTTACCTAAGAAGAGAGATGATAGAGTTCATTATTCCACCGAAGTACATCGCATAATTGTTTGTTTTTTTCTGTTTAAGGTGCTTTCAACCCTGCTGGATTATTGACACCATTTTTTTTTTTTTTTTGTAGAGAAAGGTGGTGAAAGAAGTAGTAGAAAAAGGATTGTTTAGCGTGACATCGCATAATGTTTGTTTGTTTTTTCTGTTTAAGGTGCTTTCAACCCTGCTGGATTATTGACACCATTTTTTTTTTTTTTTTGTAGAGAAAGGTGGTGAAAGAAGTAGTAGAAGAAAGGAGTACAAAAATCATAATCCACATCGCATAATGATTGTCCAGGAGATCCGCATCTGTTATATAGATGGGTCGTGAGTTACCAGTTACCACTTATTTATATATGGAGGGGTTAACAGAGACCTATATATTTATTTACTTATATAAGGAGGGTTACCAGATACCCCATTTTTTTAAATTTTATTTAGATGAGTTACCAGTTATTGTTTTTAATTAAGTTAAGTGTACCTTATTAGGTGACTTGGTCAGATTACACCATTTATTTTAATTTTATTTACATGCGTTGCCAAATGTTTTTATTTAATTATGTTCAGGTGTACCTTATTAGGTGATTTGTTATGCAAAATCATTTAATTTACTTATTATTTATTAAAGGCAGAGTGACTTTCTCCTTAAATTTGTTCAGCAGAGAACTAATTATTTAACGAATCTCAATATTAACAATAAAGAAATAAATTAAACCGAATTAAATAAAACATCCTTACATCATTCTGTTTATTTAGGAATTATTGGAATCAATTTCAGGAAATGTATAGAAATAAATATACAATCCTATCAAACGATGGAATATATATAAAAAATAAAATAAAAAATAGTATAAGAAATATGAAACAAGAAATATATAATAAAAATAATATAGAAATACAAAACGATGGAGTATAACCATCAATATAACAGTACAGGCGAATATATACACAATTATATATTAATATATTGAAAATAAATATACATCAAAATACTTTACGTTCTCTACGCGCTTAACTAACACTAAACTCACACATGATCTAGTCTACAGTCGCATCATTATTGCTTTGCACTACACAGTAATACGATTTAACATTATTTCACCTCTCAAGTTATAGGGATTCCTATACTCGATGTAAACGGCCTTCATTTCGTTCAATACTATTTTGTGCCCGCTTTACTTTCGGTTGGTAAGTTATCTTTAAACGAACTCATTCAAAAGCACGCACAAAGCGTTTCGTTAGCCAAACATCATTATTAAATAGAAGTTTATAAACACTCCTTTCCAATTAGGGTTTATTCTTACCGAGCCAAGCTTTTCAATCGTGAACTCTTCTTCACATTGCATAGCGACATTTGAAATAATCTTCTAAGTCGTAACGACAGCTGCTCATTATATAAAGAAATAGCTCTTCAGGGTGAACGGTGTATGAACTCATTGCATCTGTATAAGTTTGTTTCCTCTTTTCAAAGGATCCTCTGTAATTATCAGAAAACAAAAATAACAATACACTTTGTATATATTTATATTTAAACATTGAAATTTTAAATAATTTCTCCGACAGCGTCTATAGACTTTAAATTATACTTTTAAAGAAAATCTTACAGTAACGAGCTCTATGGCGTAAGGAAAACTTTCAAAATATTCTTAACCACTAGGTCACTCAGGGTACCCATTTATCTACCAACCAATTGTGCGGAAGGATGATCGTTTACCGCGTGCGGCTACTATCGCCGGTCTCGAACCCGGGACCGACGGAATCATAGTCAGCGTTCGATTATACTACATTTATTTAATATGCAATGATAATTCCAATATTGTGTGTAATAATTTTCAATATTATTCACGATATTTAATTGTTAAACATTACAAGTATTATAATAAAATTTTTCTATTTTTGTTTGTTGTAACCGTTGAAGAAATCGTTTCAATTTGAAAAAAAAAATTGCTCTTAACTCGGAATGAATCCCATGTTATCTTTATAACAATAAATCTCACCCAGCGCAAGTTCTTTTACGGAATTCTTTTTTCGATGCATAACTCGCCCGCTGTTTGAAGTATACAGTAGCTAATAATTCAATTTACAATACACTTTACCACTTGCCGGAACAAGAAAATTATTTATAATCCCCTCGAATTAAGGGTAATATCCTGTAAGCCTTCCCGTTATTTTAACCGTAGCAGTGTCTGACTCTGACGATGAGGTTCTTGCTCGCTCCAGCCAGGGTTGTGGAGTCGGTCCAAAATTTTCCGACTCCGACTCCGACTCCGACTCCACACATTGTCAAAAATTTAAAAATCCGACTCCGACTCCTCACATTTTAAATATACGACTCCGACTCCTCTAGTGTTTCACTTTATAATTATCATAATAATAAGACATTTCATCACCACCACACTAAGTGTGAAATTTTATATTTTATATTTTATATTTTATATTTAAATAAATATTAATTGTATATTCTGAAAATGTAAAAAAAAAATATTAAAAAAACTTAATCTAGGGGCTGGGCTATCAATGAATAAGGTTTATTGACCAAAAAAACTAAATAACCTAAATGTTAGTATTTAGGATTTAGAAATTAAGGGTGACACAGGACACAGAAATTGGAGTCGGAGTCGGAAGTTTTTTACCGACTCCGACTCCGACTCCGCCCTGAAACGTGCGAGTCCACGACTCCGACTCCGACTCCACAACCCTGGCTCCAGCATGACGGCTCCCGGGTTGGGCGGGTACTCGCTGTTACTGAACGATGGAAAATGTCTCTATCTACGTTGTCGAACCCGTGTTTTGTAGGAATTATAACTTTAATAAAGAGCAGAGATAAAATAATCAAGTTGCAAATACAAAGTAAAATTCCTAAAATACTCAATACAGAAGCACGAAGGCATGCAAGTAAGCAATCAATCTGAAAGTGAAACTTTTTACTTGTACAAAAGATTTTCAATTTTAATGTTTCCACTTCAATTATCCCTATTAAAATTTCTCTCAATTCTAATTAGTAATTTTTTAAACTTTTCACAAATTTAGGTTATTTATAATATTAATAATTAGTAAGTAAATTACGTTAATTTACTTTTGTCATTCCTCTCTATATAAAATGTTTTCAAAACAAACTTCTCTTTTTATTCCACAATAATGTGTAACGATGTAAAACTCGATTCGGAAAGGTTCTCCTTTCCAGTCAGTGGCGTATTAAGAATTTTTGGGCCCTGGGGTAAAAATATTCTTCCGGCCCCTCAACAAGATAAATCTTCGAGTCATGTAAATTAATAAAACCATAATTTGAAAAACATGAAACGGTTTCATTTATTCTAAAGCCAATCCGAAAGTGTCTATTTAGTTTTCCCATTCCTTTCTTTGAAAAAGGTTAAATTGATCGATGAATTCTTTTTGCGTTGCCCCAATCCCGAGCTCATCACAATCACCTGCAATATGGGTCAGATTACTATACACACACACACACACACACACACACACACACACACAGCGTGTGAAACGCGAAATCCAAATTTGAAATTTAATTGTTACTCATTACAATTCTCTCTTCTTTAAGAACTGACGTTTTCTGATACTTTCCAAGGACTAATCATATTAAAAATTTCCCGAGATACAAAATTTGATTTTTATGTCACTTAATTTTCACAGCCTCATAAGTTTTGTTCTTCCGTTTTTTATTGGTGAATTGTAATAAAACTTATAAAAACTTTTATATTAAACCATATTTTTTTCCTTAATTTCTTTGATGTTTTATGAAATTATTTTAGCGTCTTTTTATTTGCTAAATCTATGCAATGCGAGAAACAAAGTATTAATTAATTTTGTAACGCGAATATTCGAACTTCCATAAACTACAATAGGTATACGTAGCAGTCGGAATGTGAGATATCACACACATGCACGCACGCACGCATTTTGTAGATCGTCTATATTGAAATGTCATCTTATCGCTATTAATGTCACATTTAAACTCATTTTCAATGTTGTGGTTATTCCAAACCCCGGAACGAAAGATGTAACACACCGCTTGTATTTCTCTTTATATCTCTTACGGTAAATTTTTGTAAGAGAAAAAAAATTCATTACCAAATGTGGATGATGATTCATTGTTACATTATCAGTGGATCTTAACCTCGTTTAACTCGATATGGTTTTCCAAAAAAGTTTACGTCATAGAATAAACCCTCCCTTTTATTTTTCCGTGTAGTTACTAATCTATGTCATTACTCACTGTCTTATACGGTTCAGAAAAAAGATATTCATTTTACTCGTGCCTTTCGCCTATCAAAGGTTCCATTTGAAGATTACTCATTTCATGAAGGTCAAGCTCATCGAA
Organism: Bathynomus jamesi; assembly: GCA_023014485.1. Lineage (NCBI taxonomy): Eukaryota > Metazoa > Arthropoda > Malacostraca > Isopoda > Cirolanidae > Bathynomus > Bathynomus jamesi. The sequence continues at coordinate 53,688 of JAJOZX010015385.1, read as the reverse complement.
CCTCCTTTCGAGTTGGCTTCTTGTACTCTCCACAACACAGGTACACCCGACTCATCGGGGATTGTATGTACCAAGCTTCTAATCTTCTTTTTTACTCCATGGATTTCAGATCCTACCTTTTTCCGTATCGTAATAGAAAGTAAATTTGAGAACGCATGTAAAACACACACACACACACACACACATATATATATATATATATATATATATATATATAGTGGTGGACCGGATGTCAGTTTTTCAACATCTGCGGATGTGGGCCTTTAATTTCAATATCCGCGGATGCGGATATTTAGTTAATCTATCAATATAGTAGAGAATTATGAATATATGACAATTTTTCAAATTTTGTGATATTACTATTATGGCAGGCAATGCATAAGAATTAAAATTAATATTTTCATTATGATAAAAATAACTTAAGAGTTTCAGCCACAGAAAATTCAATTTTCTGTGTTACCAGGTTTTTATATTTTGAGGTTTATATACAGGGTGTCCCATAAGTCCGGCATCATAGGAGAAATTCATATTTTTCTATTTCTACAAACCATAATTCATATTTTTCTTATGCTCGGGATGCCAATTTCCCGTCCACCATTCTGTTCAGTGACGAGGCTGTTTTTTATGGAAATGGTGAGGTAAATCGACAGAACACCCGCTACTGGTCTCAAAACAACCCTCACTGGTATACCTCTTCAAAGGGACAAGGTGCATCTCGGGTGATGGTATGGTGTGGCATTTGGAAGGATCGCATCATAGGCCCCCTCTTTTCCGATGAACATGTCACTGGAGGCACCTACCTACGTATGCTCAAGGAAGAAGCATTTCCCAGTGTCTTGAATGAAGAAGGAAATTTCCCAACATGGTTCCAGCAAGACGGCGCTCCTGCACATTACAGCACCCAAGTAAGGGAATACCTGTACCAACAATTCCCTGGTCATTGGATTGGACGTCGAGGGCCTGTGGAATGGCCAGCTAGAAGCCCGGATCTCACGCCACTAGATTTTTATCTCTGGGGCTACTTGAAAGTGCTGGTATACGCAGAGAAAATTAGGAGTGTTGAACATTTGCGGCAGCGCATTATTGGGGCATGTAACACTATTACTCCTAACATCATTCACCGTGTGCTTGCTGACTGGGTATCACGTCTGAATTTGTGTATTGAAAACAATGGTGGACATATTGAGCACGTTCTGTAAATAAAAGCTTTTGTTTTGCCTTTTTTTATTATTTTTCCTATAATGCCGGACTTATGGGACACCCTGTATTTGTTTGTTCATTAATAATTAATACTTTACATGAAATGTGCATGACTGGGCCTTATAAGCTACTTTGAGCTAATTTAATTGTAAATTGCATAATTTATTAGAGGTAATATCCGCATAACATCCGCAGTCAAAAATGCGGATGCGGGTGCGGATGCAGATATCCGATCGACCACTAATACACACACACACACACACACACACACACACACACACACACACACGGTGTTCGGAAAGTCACTGTGCACTTATATAATCGAGATCGTCCACTCACGCTTGATGACCTGAAAACTGCAATAACTGCGTACATAAGGTCCATTTCAAAAGAAGAACTGACAAAGGTTTCAAAATAAAATAAGACTGGTCCAGGCCTGTATTGCTGTTAAAGGACATCACTTTCAACACCTCTTATAAGTTCTGATGGTCCCATCCATAACCTCTATCATATATGCAATGTTATACTATTGTATGCTATTAAATAAATATAAGTGCACAGTGACTTTTCGAACACCCTGTACACACACACACACACACACACACACACACACACATATTTTAATGTCTGCTTTCTGCTTAACAATAAAAATCACAATATTTTTCAAGTTCTTAAGTAAACTTTACTTAATATCTTATAGCACATTCATTTTATCTTCCGTTTAGATAATATTCCATGCCATCACCGTTATTTTAGGCGATTCAGACAAGGATACTCATTTGTATCTTTCGGATGGATTTTCACATCTCCGAACATATTTCGCTGTAAGGTACACGAGTTCCATAAAACATGTCAAATGGATTCTTCCACTGATCATTTTATAAGATAATCACCCATATGCGACAGTTTTTCTTTAGAAGGGAAACAATAAAATTACTCTCCTTCTCTCTCTCCCTAATATATATATAAGATCTATTTTAGTTAAACTTAGACCTACATTCTACAGCATTTTGCATAGCATTCTTTTTTTGTTTCTTTTATATTAATTATAATTACCAAATAACTTAAACCATCATGGCCTTTTAACTGCACTCCTAACCTAACTTAGCTCTGTAATCTGTCGAGGAGTTATGTTATGGTCAATGTGGTAACATCGCTACCCATCAATAAGCGAAGTTAAATGACATTGGAGCTGGATAGTAAATTGCTTGAGATCGTTTGCCGGAAATAAGTGAAAGAGACAACCTATTTGTCACTGAACGTAGAATTCTCTACATTGGATTCTTGCACGGTAAATAAATTATTTTTTGTATAAACGTTTGCGTGCGTGAAATAATTAAGTGACTAAATTTTTAATTAGAGAAAATCTGATACTTAAAACTGTTGACTCGTGGCCATAGCTTTTCATTCTTACATTCTTAGCTGACGTTGGTTTCACCAAAATGGTAGACTTAAACAAGCATTTAGCCTGATGTATTCGTAGACATAAAAACCTATTTTACTTGCATATGAATTAAATTGTACACAGCGAGGTTAAGAAACGTAGGCGATACGAACACCGTTTCCCTATAAGCCAGATGAAGACACCGAGAGTCGAACCCCCGACCTCGGGGCACGATATGGGACGCAAGGCTTTTGAGACCCTTGTAATTGTTACTCCCTCTCTCTCATGTACATATTACTTCCTGCTACTAATTCAGAAACTCCAAGATTGTTGTGAAAAGCTTTATGCAAAAGTGTAATGAAAAAAGAACAGCTTCAGAGTTCATTCACACCATGCGTACACTTAGCTAGTGTACACAGTGGAAAATAAAACACATCAATGAAACTTTAGACATACCTGAAATAATCTAAAGAAAGGAAGTATATATATATATAATATATATATATACCCCCTCGATTAGGTACTCCGGCTTGCCGGGCCGAGTGGGCTCGTACACCTCGTGGGTTGTTGAGGTTTCCTCAACTCCGCGGGGTGTGGGTGAAGAGTTACCTAGTTGCGTTTTTTTTTTTTTTTTTTTTTTTTTCTCCCCCTTTTTTTCCGTCTCCCGGAATTTCTTTTGTCTTGACTCGGTCCTGTGCCTCTGTCAATCGTAGTATCCCCCCCCCCTCTGTTTGTATTTGCAGTCTTGGGGTCATCAGGTGCACCCGCCGGGGGGCATCGCTCCGTGGCTGAGCCGTACGGGGCGCCCGGACCGCTGCTGCGTCTGGATTGGGTCTTTGCTTGGCCCTTAACGGACAAATCTCCGTAGTGCCAATCTGCTGTTTTTAAAACGACAGTTAGGTTGGGGGGCGGGCTACCCGGGACGTTGGGGCCTGCGCTTTGAAGGATGCAGCGGCGGCTGGTGCATCGCCTTGGGTCCGAGGCTGCCGTTTTTTGTAAAAATACTGTTTATGGGTTCTATTACTAAACTTCACTCCCCTCTTGTTGACGACTCTGGCCCGCCCTTGGATTTGGATCAGACTACTACTTCTGGTCGTTCAGCGGCCTCTGCCTCCGCTGGATTGACCCTCAAGCCGTATGGCCCCCTCTCGTCCTCTGCGGTGTCTGGCTCTCGTGGCCGGACTCGTGGTGGCCGTAGGGCGGGGTCTTCGCGGCCCTTGTTCTCTCGCCCACTCTCGGTTACCGTTACACATGGACCTGTCTCTGCTGTCAATTTCTGTCCGGTGGACAGGTTCCTTGTTCTCCGCCCTTCCGCTGGCTCCCTTCCGGGCAACTCGGAACGGGTGTTTCAGCGCCTTAAGACGATAGGGGTTCCCTGTCGTTATGATATCCGCCCTCTGAGGGATGGGTCTCTTCTTTTGAAGTCCCGTTCTTCGGGGGTGACTGGGTCCCTTCTACAGTTGCAGGATGTCTTGGGTTGCAGAGTTTCTGTGACTCCCCATCCGCAATTGAATAGCTGTCAAGGCACCATTTTCGCTTCCCGTCTGCTGTCAATCCCGGTTGGCGAGTTGCAGGAGGATCTTGCCCCCCAGGGGTGCAGGGGGTAACGAAGGTCTTCCGCTTTTCGTCGCGCCGGGATGGTGCTCTTACCCCGTCCGCTCGTCTGCTCCTGACCTTTGACTCCCTTGTGCCTCCGGCCCAGGTGTTCTGGGGCATGGGTGATCGCCGGTCGTGTGAGTTTTCGGTGCGACCATATGTGCCTGACCCGGTTCGCTGCTTTGGCTGCAACCGGTTCGGCCATGTTAGCTCTGCGTGCCGCCGTGAGGGTAAGCTATGTGTCCGCTGCGGTGGGCCTGCGCACCCTACCCCGTGCACGAAGCCCCCTGCTTCGGGGGCCCACCCTTCCTCTTCTCGGGACTGTCCCGTTTTCAAGTTTGAATTTGAGGTGCGGTCCTTAAGGACTACCGAATTCCTTAGTGCGCGGGAGGCGCGCGATAAGATCCGTGACCGGGAGCCGCGGCGGGGGTTGTCCTACGCTGCGGCTCTTGGCCCTGGCGGGTCCTCGGGCCCCTCCCGTGCTACCCCGGCGTCTACTGGAGTGGTGCCCCCCCTGGAAGTCCCGGGGGTTGGTGGTCCTCCTGGCGCCGCGGGTCCTTCTTGTTCCTCTGCCTCACTTTCTGACATCCCATCTGATTCCCTGCCTACAAGTGCCCCTTCTCCCCCTCCGGCCTTGGGGTCTGGATCCTTGCCTACTCGTCTCTCGGGTGGGGAGGGGGATGCCCCGAAGGAGAGGAGGAAGCGTCGCCGTGGTCGGAGTCCTTCCGACCCGATCCTGACTGCTGCTCGCCTTGCTTCCCCTTCTTCCCCGTCTTCACCGGAGGGGAAGCGGCGCGCTGTTCCTGATCCGCTCGGGACTTCCCCCCCCCCCCTATACGGAGCGCTGGTGGGCGTCACCTCCCGGTGCCCCGACCAGTGTCCGGGTGTCGGTCGAGGTACACTGCCCCATGACACCCTCGATTACTGACTCTGTTCCCATGATAGACCCGGTCGAGAGGGGCCTGGCCCTCCTTCATGGAGTCTCTCTCTCTCCGGCTCCTGCTGAGAGTGGTCGGGTCTCTCTCCTGGATCTACCTCTCCCACTGTGGTCGACCTTTCCTCTCCCCCCCGTCAGTGCTTGTCTGGTTTGACGAGCCCTCGAACAGCTGGTTCCCCCCGGTCCCCCTCTTGTGGGGAGTTGGGGGTTTCGGCTGGGCCCGACTCGTCGTCTCTCCCCCCGCCGGGAGAGCCCCCCTCTGACCTCCCTGTTCTACTCTCCACTTCTCGTCCTACTACGGGTGCAGCAGATGCGGAGTCGGTGGCCCCTACCCCCCCAGTTCTGGGTGAGTCGGGGAAACCGATTCCGTCCCTGGTTACGGACCGTTGAGTTTGCTGCTCAGCTTGGTCCGTGGCTATTTCGCTGTTTTCTCTGCCTCTTATAATGCCGCTTCCCCTTACAGTTCCATCTTGCATTGGAACTGTAGGGGGCTTTTAGCTAACTGGGAGAACCTTGCCTCCCTGCTGGAGAGCGAGCGGCCTTCCTGTGTTTGTCTCCAGGAGACTATCCTGGCTGCGCGGGGACTCCCTCGTCTCTCTGGCTATGTTGGTTTCCCTTGCACCCCGGATGAGCGCACACGCCGGCGGGGTGCGGCGATTTACGTGCATCATTCGTTACCATCGCGTGGTGTGCCTCTTCGCACTTCCTTGCAGGCTGTGGCTGTGCGGCTCTTTTTAGATCGCCAGTACACTGCCTGCTCGGTTTATATTCCTCCTCATGACCCTCCTTCTCGCGACGCGGTTCGCGAGTTGGTGCTGCAACTACCCCGACCGTTTCTCCTCCTCGGGGACTTTAACAGTCGCGACCCGGCTTGGGGAGATGTTCGGTCGACTAATGTTGCTGGTATTTTACTCTCCTTAATGGAGGAACTTTCCTTTGCGTGTCTCAATTCCGGTGAACCTACTTCCACGAACCCACGGGTTCATTTACCTGTATTGATCTCTCCTTGGTGTCCCTCGATGCCTTACTCGATTTTTCGTGGAAGGTGTTGGGGGACTCTTATGGCAGTGATCATTACCCAGTCTGTCTTGAGCCGGTCGGTCCGCAGCCGGGCGTTTCGTCTCGACCGAGGTGGTGCCTTGCGCGGGCTGACTGGCCATCTTTCAGAGCTCGTTCCGTCATTGTCCGTTCGGTATTGAGCTTTGGCTCTGTGGATGAGAGCTTGGAGTTCTTCGAGCGGGTGGTGATGGGCGTCGCGGAGGACTGTATTCCTCGATCTTCCGGTAACCCGCGGACTCGTAGCGTCCCGTGGTGGACTCCAGCATGTCACCAGGCGGTGTGCGAGAGGAAGAGGGCAACGCGCCGCTTCCACCGCACCCGGCGCGCGGGCCACTTGATTGAGATGCGGCGGGCGAAGGCTTTCGCCCGCCGGACTCTCAAGTTGGCCCGTCGGGCCTCTTGGCGTGCTTTTGTGTCCGGCATCTCCTCATCTACCCCTTCTGCTGCTGTGTGGCGGAAGGTACGTAGTATCGAGGGGAGGCCGTCCCTGCTAGTCGCCCTGTCCTTCGGGACGGGGACGGCTTCCTTTCGGATCCTGCTGCTGTGGCTGATCGGCTGGCCGGTGCTTTTGCTGCGGTTTCCCGTTCGCCTTCAGCTGCGGATCGCCCTTTATCGGAGGTCACGTTCCCGCCCCCTGGGAACGAGCCCTATAACCATCTCTTTCCGATGCGGGAACTTCGGGCTGCCTTGGCAACCCGTCGTTCTTCCGCCCTGGCCCTGATGACATTCCGTATGACTTTCTTTGGAATCTGCACCCGATGGCCCTGCACTTCTTGCTGGATCTTTTCAACCGGATGTGGGTTGAGGGGTCGTTCCCTTCCCGTTGGAGGGAGGCGATTGTGGTCCCGATACCTAAGCCGGGGAAGGATCCGGCGGAGGTGGCGAGCTATCGGCCTATTGCTTTGACGAGCTGCTTATGCAAGCTCCTCGAAAAGATGGTGGCCGTCCGACTTTCCTTTACACTGGAGTCGCTTGGGTTATGCCCCCCGACCCAGTATGGTTTTCGTCGATTTCGGGGTACTCTGGACCCCCTTCTCCTCCTTGGCCATGATGTACGGGAGGCATTTTCCCGCCGGAATCTTGTTCTGGCCGTCTTTTTTGACGTCCAAAAGGCCTATGACACGACCCGTCGGGGAGTTGTCATGGACCGTTTGAAGTCTCTTGGTTTTGTGGGCTTTTTGCCCACGTTTCTTCGCAACTTCCTCTGCCGTCGCACTTTCCGCGTCCGTAATGGGGCGGCCCTATCTGCCCTGTATGTTCAGGAGGAGGGGGTGCCCCAGGGGTGTGTGTTAGCGTCTCCTGCTTCAACCTAGTTATGTCTGCGCTACCGGGAGCTCTTCCGCCCTCGGTGCGCTGTTCCATCTACGCAGATGATCTGGCTGTCTATGCCGCGGGGACGAGTCCCCCCCTCGTGGAGAGGCAAGTCCAACTCGCGGTCAATCGGGTTGAACGCTGGGCGTCGTCGGTGGGCCTTACGTTGTCTTCCCCGAAGACTTCGTGTGTGGCCTTCCTTCCGTCGAGGAGACGGGGATCCGGCGCCATCCCGGCCTTTAACCTTACACTCGGGGGTCAGCCTCTGGCCCTCGTTCCATCAGTACTCTTCTTGGGTATGGTTTTCGACAGCCGTTTGAGCTGGGTTCCCCACCTTCGCCGGCTGCGCGAGTCCGCGAGACGTACCCTGGATTTGCTGGGGCATCTGTCGCATACTACATGGGGCGCGGATAGGCGGACGCTCCTCCGTTTGTACGTGTCCCTGGTACAGTCCAAATTAGACTATGGGAGTGTGGTGTATGGCTCCGCCTCCCGCACGGCCCTTCGGATACTGGATCCGGTCCTCTCTAGAGGACTGCGCATGTCATCTGGCGCCTTCCGCTCCTCTCCGGTTGATAGTCTGCAGGTTGAGTGCGACATCCCTCCCTTGGAGGATCGGAGGTCGTTCCTCATTGCTAAACACTATCTCCGGATCCTCCGTCTTCCCACCTCTCCTCTGTTCCAGGTGGTTGAGAGGGCGTTCTGCCGGGATGGGGGTTGGTATTTCACCGACACGGTGACCTCCCTCCTCGATGGTATGGGCACTCCCCCTCCATCCGTTATACCGGTCTCTTTCAGTGGTGTTGCACCTTGGGAGAGCACCCCTGTTGCGTGCTGTAGGGCGTTGCGCCCCGTTCGCAGGACCGAGTCGGACTCTGCCTTGCTTCGGTCTCTGTTCCTTCAGCATGCGGCGTGTCACTCTGCATGTGTTGCGATCTTCACGGATGGCTCGAGGTCGTCGGGGGGCGTTGGATCCGCGGCTGTTCCCCAGTCGTCTGTCCTTGCTCCCCGATGTACCCGTCTCCCTGATGAGGCTTCCGTTTTTACGGCGGAGCTCTATGCCATTCTGAGCGCTCTGGAGGTGGTGCGGGAGCATCCGGATGGGTCGTTCGTCATCCATTCGGATTCCCGCAGTGCCCTGGATGGCCTGGAGTGTTTTGACTCTGTCCACCCGCTGGTCCGACGAATCCAGCTACTGTACCATACTCTTGTCGCTTTCGGTGGCAAGGAGGTGGTATTTTGCTGGGTCCCAGCACATGTTAACGTGGCTGGAAATGAGGCTGCCGATCGAGCTGCCCGTTCCGCGTGCCGACTGCAGGTTTCACCTGTGTCCCTCCCTTTTTCTGATTATATCCCTGGCTTCCGTAGGTTTTTGCGCTCCCGGTGGCAGAGTCGCTGGGATGGCGCTACGGATAACAAACTTTGCAAGATTAAACCCAAGTTGGGATGTTGGGCCTCTTCCTTCCATCGGTCGCGCCATAAGGAGGTGGCTCTGGCCCGCCTCCGTATTGGCCACACCCACCTGACCCATGGCTATTTGATGGCCGGGGATCGGGTGCCCCGATGTCCCAATTGTGACGTCCTACTTACAGTTGCCCACCTCCTGGTGGAGTGTCCGCTTACTCTGCGCTGCGCGCAGAGTATTTTCCCTTTTTGGAGAGCGTCGGGCTTTGTGATAGGCTTGGCGCTCTTCTGTCTGAAGGTCCCTACTTTTCGATAACCGGGTTGTTCTCCTTCCTCTTTCGCTCCCGACTTCTTTACCGGCTGTGACCCCACTATGATCTTTTTGCTTTTCCCCCACCTCCTCCTCCTCCTCCCCCGTCTATTGTTCATTTCCATTAGTTGTTCCATACTCTTCGTTCTGTGTTCGCTCTGCTATCCACCTTTCTTTTGGTGGCCATGAGCGGTCATTCTTTGAAACAAAAAAAATATATATAATATACGGGGTGTCAGGAAATGATTGCCCCCCCCCCCCTGTAGAGCAAAAACTAGAAGAGATAGATAAAAACCGGCGAGGCCACTTGAAAGAGCGTTAAATCTGAATAAAAACCATTATATTCTATTCCTGTGATTTTAATTCTTACCATTTTTTTCCCACAGAAACCATGGCATCATCTATTTTGAACGATTCAGAGAAAAAGCGAGTTCTTGACCGCATTCGAGCTGTCACATTTCGTGAAGCAAAGGAAGCTGGTGCAACTTTCATAACTCGACACTGGGTGGCTGAGAGATTAAAAAGATCAGAAGACTTTGTCAAAAGGAATTGGAATAAGAATCCTGAAGATTGTGAAACAGAATTTCGAGGAGGAAGACCGGAGAAATTATCTCAAGAATGGAAAGACATTGTGCTTGCATCACGGCGCCGAAAGAAGAGCTGCTCTGAGGTAGCGAAAGAGATGCTTATCCGTCGTGGTAAGATAGTCAATCGGCAACTTGTGCATCAATTTCGAGTTCGCCAAGGCTTGAGTGCTTGGCATGAAATAGCTAAGCCACGGAAGAGTGATCTTAATATTGAAGATCGGCTATGGTTTTGTGATTATCTTGAGGAATGGACGGAAGACGATTTCCTTCACTTGTTGTCAGCGATGAATTCTTCGTTTATGTCTCCAGAAAACCAATTTTCAGAATGATCGGGTTTGGGCAACAACTCCTGATGAAGTCCCAGACGACCAGAAGTATCGAGAAATAGCAAAAAATCCAGCATGTGTGGGTGTTTTCATTATGTTCTCTATTCGGAAGCTCATCTGGGTTATCAACCAAGAGGAACCAGTTGGGATGGGCCTTATTTTCGAAATGTAATTTTAGCCCAACATGTAATTCCGTTTTTGAAAGACCGAGTGTGTTTTGGATGTTGAACAGGCAACCCTTCTTCACGACAAAGCCCCTGTATGAAAACACTTGCGACTCAACAACTGCTTAAGGACAATAACATTGATTTTTTCGGAAATAATGAATGGCCTGGCAATTCTCCCGATCTTAATGTCTGTGAACATGTCGGATCCATCATGAAGGATCGGGTGGAGTCCTTAATGCTGGAACAACCCATTCAGAATCGGTATTCAACAGAAATTATGACTGCAAAGATCAACGAAGTCCTTGAAGAAATGAGTCATGATACCGATCTTTGAGGCACTTCTGGGATCATACCCCCGTCGATTAATGGCCGTCAGAGCTGCAAATGGGGGCAACACCCGATATTAAAACAAGTGTTTTTATTCAAAATAAACGCTCTTTCGCGTGCTTTTGTCTGTTTTTTCTATTCCTTTCAATTTCTTCTGTACAGGGGGGGGGCAATCATTCCTGACACCCTTTATATATGTATGTGAATTTTTTTCCTACATCATATTCTTTCAGCTCCAGGATTACTTCGTGGACAATGATACAATACTGTTTCCTATAGAATAGCAAAGTTAAACAACACGATCTAGATATTAATTGGCTGAGGGACCGTCCTCAGCGCCCGGATGATGTAGTGACCCATGGTTCGGGTGCCACGTAAAGATGTAGCCATCGTCATATGGCTTTAGATGTTGCGTTGAGGCTAAACAATCCACTCCTTATTATTTTCAGATCTCCGAAAGGTTTTTACAGAATTTTTTTTTGTTATACTTGCGGTTTTTTTCAGTTTTGCATGCATTGTTCAAGATCCTGAAACCATTTATATATCTTTTATTATTTTATTTATTGATATATACAGATTTGACGAGCTACACTGTTCATTGCGTGAAATTCCCATTTTATTTTGAAAGTGCAATTTAATACAACGAAGCGGAAATACCATAATTTAATTTTTAATTTTAATATGTAGAATTAATTAATTACATCAATATAATTTTCATCAAATATTACCGTCGACAACTCGAGTTAGCTGCCCGTTCCCCGAATCTTCACGTCTCAACATTGGTGTGCGTGGCCCATCAGAACTCCGCGGTTCGTCCCCTGCAGGAGGACAAATATGGTGTACCGTCAGATCTTGAGATAGCGGTCTACATCTTGCGTATAGCCACTCGAGTTCTGAACCTGATCATGGTGAAAGTATGGACGACGCTTGTAAACGGTTTACGTCACATGATCCCCATGAACAAGATGTTGGTGTTGATGAAGGTTCTCTGATCATGTCTGAAAAATACAGCCTATAGGTTGGAAAATAGAAATGTTAAAACGGTTTAAATACACATCACATGTTCTTCATATATTTAATTTATTTTCCATGAATAACATCTTTTGTACTTATAAGGTGTATGTATTTTATATAGAAATTAATAAACGGCCTATTGATTTTCATACAAATAACAATGTAATTATAGTTTTAAAGACAAGTTTTATACCTTGGTATCTTTCTGGGTGCAGTATCATCTGTGGTGATTGACTCGTCTCTATTCCGTCGCACTGGCGGGTTTACTCTACAAGGTGTTGAAGTACTTGGCTGTGGCCCCTCAAATACACGATTTGAATCACTGAAATACAAGGTAATAATACTACGAAATTTCGCTACTAATAATATTTTTTACGGTAGCATAAATAAGTATCACTGCATTCTATTAATTATTGTTCTCAGAATGAAATAATAAGCACGCAATTAATATATCTGTTATAATATGGTTAGCTTAAAACAGCTAACACTGTACTATACTTCACATAAAACCTTTCCAAAACGAATAGCTAATTAAAATGTATGCATAAATTCACCGATATGTCTGATACAAAAGAGGCTAACAATATATGGAAAGAAACAGCTTTGTCTAGTATATTGTTCTGCATGAAATTAAATTTATGAAAAGCCAATTGATACATGATTATTTAATAATCATTGACAAGTAATTAAAGTATGGTATATGATTAAATACACATAATAATAAAATAAACATCTTTACGACAGAACTTTTTTAATTGATTGTACTTTCAAGCTCCTTATAAAGGACGCAGAATTATTAACGAACCTTGAGCGTTTTTTGCTCCTTTACTCGTTGCCTCCGTTTCGTATCCTTTGTCATCGTCATTATTGCTGTCTTCACCACTCAAGTCGGCAAAATAGTATGTATCCTCGTCAACGCTGGGACAACTGTAAGTAAAAGCAGGGGTGTAATAACCGTACTTACACTGATTATACATAAATGTGCCATATGTCATTCGGTCCTTTTAAACTGTTAGCTACGTGAAATGTAACATGTCTCTCCTACATCACGAATTTAAATTAGATCAGTATGCAGGAATTAATATTTTTTTTAAAAAGTAAATTTTAAAATTCTAGAATGAATTATCGACATTACACAATCAAAAACGTACGTTAAAATGAACATTCAACACAAAATGTATGCATTAATTAATATCACAAATACAATACTCATCTACAATTTCATTGATAAAGATAAAGTTTACCAAAAAACCAACCTACCTCTCTTTATAACCATTGCTGTGGAAAGCGGCATGTTGTACCAACGACCTTCTGGTTCCGTGACAAACAATGATCTGACGTAAGTACGGTTTCAGTCGCTATGCATATATACACTTTGTAACCCCGAGTGATTTCTGATAATGACTTACCCCATACATCGTGGAGTATACCCACTCCCCCGCAGGAAAGAGCTCCGATAGGCATATATATATATATATATATATATATATATATATATATATATATATATATATAGGGTGTCCCAGAATTAACTATCTATTTCAATGAAATCGGACAAATTTTTTAAAAACACACTTTTATTTATGTTTAGAGAAATCTAACTTTTAATGTCTTTTTTGTTTAAAAAAAAAAATCATTATAAATGTTAAATTTAGCACTTTATTGCACACGGCTCTTCCGACAGCTGAATAAAATCGTCTGGCATTAGCCATAATAAAATAATAAAGTACACAAAAACTTGAAATATGAAGTTTTGGGACTAGTATGTTTCATGGACTGCTCTCGATTTTCCTACGAAATTGCAAACAAGGGCAGTCGATGACCCTGATTTGTTTCTGCAATCGGTTTTCTTGAGAAATGATAAAGAAAAATGTTATTGGATACTGAATAAATTTATTTACTGAAACGACGCAATACACTCCAACATCTTTTTGAATAAGTCAGAGCTGGTGTGGCGCTTACGCCATACAAATTCACAAAAAATGACAAGAATTAGTGCGATATCTTGCAAAAAACAATATCATAAGAAATTAGGTTTAGGTTTGGTTTGGTTTCAAGAAAACCGATTGCAGAAACAAAATCAGGGTCATCGACTGCCCTTGTTTGCAATTTCGTAGGAAAATCGAGAGCAGTCCATGAAACATACTAGGTCCGAAGTTTTTTATCAACAAAATGTGATTAAAATGTTAATTAATTATCCGGTATCCGGCCGGATTATACTTGATATCCGGCCGGATATTGAAGAAGTGGCCGGATACCGGATCGTGATCCGGTATCCGGTGCATCCCTACTTTTAATATTACATTATATTACAGAATATGCCACAAAAACTTGTCACAAAAATCGGCTTCAAACTTACTTTATGCTTCGTAGGCGAATTGTAGACTATGAGTATGTATTCAATAAACTAAGTTGAACCTAGCTTATATTTTACCCCAAACTTCGAACCAACTACTCAATAACCCTAATTTCTTCCATATTTCTACCACAATACGACACTATGTCACAGTCTGTAAGTTGCCTTTAGTTTTTTAAGTCTTTTGTGATAATTTATAAACATATCGTAATTATATAATTAGAGTAGATTTCAGTTTGTAAACGTAGTTTACAACCTAAACAGCAGCTGTATTTAATAATGAAATTATATTCATCTATGTAAACTTTGTACATACTTGTAAACAAATAAATAAATAAAACAATTTACAATGCCTTGTAAAATGTCTTCGTCTACACGCTTATAAACTGTGTCGCAAAACTTGGATGAAGACCAGAATTTTCTGAATAGTATTCTTTTTACGATGAGGCAACCGGAAGGTAAATCGCCACAACTGCAGAGCTCGGCCCAGGCTTAGAATATCCACATGATCCCATACAATACGTGCGCAATAGCCCGAAAGCGAATGTGATCTAGTCCATAACAGTGTTCTTGGTCCTTTCTAAGAAATAAATATAAACGCATAACCGCGCACTTGGGCATATGCAAAATTTACCCCTCACAAAGGATCGAACCCGGACCTTCTGACTCGGAGACATGGATGTTGACCATTCGGCTACAACAAGGTAAAAGTTATTAACCTGGCGACATTTCACCACCCGAGGGAAACGCGCAACGCTTTCGCGTCCTAACTCCAGAGGTATTTTTAACGTTATTAACTTCCATTTAGTGGTATCTTCGTGTTTGCAAGGTAGATTCAAATTAAATGTTGTCCACTGGTTCAAGTGCAGGGAGTTAATAACGTAAAAACAGCTCTGGACGTAAAAGTGTTGTACGTTTCCTTTGGGTGATGAAATGTCGTCAGGTTGTTGTTATCTCCCTTCCGATCGTAGACGAATGTCAGTGCTCGGGTCTTCGAGTCAGAGGACCCGGTTCGAATCTTAAGGAGGAATAAGTTTTGCATGCACGCACACATACATATATACATACACCATGTAGTACGCTAATAAACCACCGAAGACTTAAATGAAAAACAGTCATATTTTCTTTCCTACATTTGTCAATTAGAGCAGCATAAACCAAACTTTAAAAAAAAAACAAAAAAAGTAAACCCTTCGCGCCCCTTTTATGGTATCCAAAGGAGTGTAATTCATTGGTATAATCACTGTGAGGTAGTATTCAAAATAAGTCTAATTTCTTGATGCACTTTAGTAATCGTACTTTGCACGTTTTCTAATCAATTTTTAACTATCATTTCGGGTATTGTGATTGTGAATTCAATAACTGAAAATATCCCAATTTTCACTTAATTTTTCTTTTTCTAACCTATTCGCATCTCCCTTCAACTGGTTTTGCCACCTCCAGGCAAGAGTGTGCGCCAATGTTTAGAAAATGCTGATGTAGAATAATGGTTTCCAAATTGAAGACCCGTCAGGGTAGCTTCGAAGTTACTTAATTAATTATTAATTTGAATGTCCTGGATTCGAATCTTTGCTCGGACTTCAGTTTTTTAGTTATCAAGATGCATTTCTGGATCTTCCTTGGTGAAGTAATGGTTCGGATCCTACGTAAAGCCGTAGGTCCTCTCCGACATATGACCTTAGATGTTGCGAAGGAAATTAAAAAAACATTATTTTTATCCCAAAGTGGGATGCGGTGTAAACTAGTGTTCACGTAAAAGTGCACGAATGAAAATTTTTTGTCTCAGGGTTTCGTTACGCGAGTTTTCCACAACTTTCTCGTGATCTTTCGCTCCAGTTCTTTTACAAGCATTCTTTTTTATATATAAATCTTCAGGATTTTTTTCAGACACGCGCTTGAAGTCCAATCGGGGATGACAAAACGCGGTCGTAACCCCAAAAAGTAAAAAAAATTGTTCAACTAACTCTTAAACAACGACTAGATAATGTTCATTTCAAAAAAGATTTTGAGATCATAAAAACTAAGAGAGGTCATGTTTGGAAAGGGTTCTTAGTCTAAAAAAGTTTGGAAACCACTTTAGGATTTAAAGCAAACTGAAATAAATTTTAAAGATAATTTTTTTTTTTTTTTTTTTAAAGTTCAAAAGTGGTACATAAATAAATAAAGGGATAATGACTAATATATATTATATATATATATATATATATATATATTATATATATTAGTGGTGGCCATAAGTCACGCATCATCAATTTAAAAAAAAAATTGTTTTAACGTAAAAGTAAAATACCAGAAAGACTGTAAATGCTTGAAAACATGTATTTAGAAACTATTCAAGCATACAAAACATACTCGGTTGCGGTCAGTATTTCGTACATTTACCCTTTTTTTTTCAGTGCTTCAGCGATACATCGTGAGTAGTATGGCGCAAAATGGGAGCGTGCAAGGATGTTTCAAAGCAATGTTGATCAATGTTGCAAGATGTTATGCAACAAAGGGGGATGGGTTATACAACAAATCAATGCTGCAAAGCGGGAGGGAGGGAGCTGGGGGGGAGAAGGGAGGATGACCTCCCCCCAAAGGGGTAACCTTAACCTAAGAGATGGAGAGAAAGGAGGAGGAGAGTCTTTGGAGAAGGTGGGATGTCCTCACCCCCGAAAGGGAAACTTTCTTAAACCTTCTTAACCTAAGAAGGAGAGATGAGAGAGTTCATTATTCCACCGAAGTACATCGCATAATTGTTTGTTTTTTTCTGTTTAAGGTGCTTTCAACCCTGCTGGATTATTGACACCATTTTTTTTTTTTTTTTTTTTGTAGAGAAAGGTGGTGAAAGAAGTAGTAGAAGAAAGGATTGTTTAGCGTGACATCGCATAATGTTTGTTTGTTTTTTCTGTTTAAGGTGCTTTCAATCCTGCTGGATTATTGACACCATTTTTTTTTTTTTTGTAGAGAAAGGTGGTGAAAGAAGTAGTAGAAGAAAGGAGTACAAAAAATCATAATCCAACATCGCATAATGATTGTCCAGGAGATCCGCATCTGTTATATAGATGGTCGTGAGTTACCAGTTACCACTTATTTATATATGGAGGGGTTAACAGAGACACTATATATTTATTTACTTATATAAGGAGGGTTACCAGATACCACCATTTATTTTAAATTTTATTTAGATGAGTTACCAGTTATTGTTTTTAAATTAAGTTAAGGTGTACCTTATTAGGGTGACTTGTCAGATTACACCATTTATTTTAATTTTATTTACATGCGTTGCCAAATGTTTTTTATTTTAATTATGTTCAGGTGTACCTTATTAGGGTGATTTGTTATGCAAAATCATTTAATTTAATTACTTATTTATTAAAGGCAAGAGTGACTTTCTCCTTAAATTTGTTCAGCAAGAGAACTAATTATTTAAACGAATCTCAATATTAACAATAAAAGAAATAAATTAAACCGAATTAAATAAAACATCATTACATCATTCTGTTTATTTAGGAATTATTGGAATCAATTTCAGGAAATGTATAGAAAATAAATATACAATCCTATACAAACGATGGAATATATATGATAAAAAATAAAATAAAAAATAGTATAAGAAATATGAACAAGAAATATATAATAAAAAAATAATATAAGAAATACAAAACGATGGAGTATAACCATCAATATAACAGTACAGGCGAAATATATACACAATTATATTAATTAAATATATTGAAAATAAATATACATCAAAATACTTTACGTTCTACTGCGCTTAACTAAAACACTAAACTCACACATGATCTAGTCTACAGTCGCATCATTATTGCTTTGCACTACACAGTAAATACGATTTAACATTATTTCACCTCTCAAGTTATAGGGATTCCTATACTCGATGTAAACGGCCTTCATTTCGTTCAATACTATTTTTGTGCCCGCTTTACTTTCGGTTGGTAAGTTATCTTTAAACGAACTCATTCAAAAGCACGCACAAAGCGGTTTCGTTAGCCAAAACATCATTATTAAATAGAAGTTTATAAACACTCCTTTCCAATCGAGGGTTTATTCTTACCGAGCCAAGCTTTTCAATCGTGAACTCTTCTTCACATTGCATAGCGACATTTGAAATAATCTTCTAAGTCGTAACGACAGCTGCTCATTATATAAAGAAATAGCTCTTCAGGGTGAACGGTGTAGGTGAACTCATTGCATCTGTATAAGTTTGTTTCCTCTTTTCAAAGGATCCTCTGTAATTAACTCAGAAAACAAAAATAACAATACACTTTGTATATATTTATATATTAAACATTGAAATTTTAAATAATTTCTCCGACAGCGTCTATAGACTTTAAATTATACTTTTAAAAGAAAATCTTACAGTAACGAGCTCTATGGCGTAAGGAAAAACTTTCAAAATATTCTTAACCACTAGGTCACTCAGGGTACCCATTTATCTACCAACCAATTGTGCGGAAGGATGATCGTTTACCGCGTGCCGGCTACCATCGCCGGGTCTCGAACCCGGGACCGACGGAATCATAGTCAGCGTTCGATTATACTACATTATTTAATATGCAATGATAATTCCAATATTGTGTGTAATAATTTCAATATTATTCACGATATTTAATTGTTAAACATTACAAGTATTATAATAAAATTTTTCTATTTTTGTTTGTTGTAACCGTTGAAGAAATCGTTTCAATTTGAAAAAAAAAATTGCTCTTAAACTCGGAATGAATCCCATGTTATCTTTATAACAATAAATCTCACCCAGCGCAAGTTCTTTTACGGAATTCTTTTTTCGATGCATAACTCGCCCGCTGTTTGAAGTATACAGTAGCTAATAATTCAATTTACAATACACGTTTACCACTTGCCGGAACAAGAAAATTATTTATAATCCCCTCGAATTAAGGGTAATATCCTGTAAGCCTTCCCGTTATTTTAACCGTAGCAGTGTCTGACTCTGACGATGAGGTTCTTGCTCGCTCCAGCCAGGGTTGTGGAGTCGGTCCAAAATTTTCCGACTCCGACTCCGACTCCACACATTGTCAAAAATTTGACTCCGACTCCGACTCCGACTCCACACATTGTAAAAAATCTAAAAATCCGACTCCGACTCCTCACATTTTAAATATACGACTCCGACTCCTCTAGTGTTTCACTTTATAATTATCATAATAATAAGACATTTCATCACCACCACACTAAGTGTGAAATTTTATATTTTATATTTTATATTTTATATTTAAATAAATATTAATTGTATATTCTGAAAATGTAAAAAAAAAATATTAAAAAACTTAATCTAGGGGCTGGGCTATCAATGAATAAGGTTTATTGACCAAAAAAACTAAATAACCTAAATGTTAGTATTTAGGATTTAGAAATTAAGGGTGACACAGGACACAGAAATTGGAGTCGGAGTCGGAAGTTTTTACCGACTCCGACTCCGACTCCGCCCTGAAACGTGCGAGTCCACGACTCCGACTCCGACTCCACAACCCTGGCTCCAGCATGACGGCTCCCGGGTTGGGCGGGTACTCGCTGTTACTGAACGATGGAAAATGTCTCTATCTACGTTGTCGAACCCGTGTTTTGTAGGAATTATAACTTTAATAAAGAGCAGAGATAAAATAATCAAGTTGCAAATACAAAGTAAAATTCCTAAAATACTCAATACAGAAGCACGAAGGCATGCAAGTAAGCAATCAATCTGAAAGTGAAACTTTTTACTTGTACAAAAGATTTTCAATTTTAATGTTTCCACTTCAATTATCCCTATTAAAATTTCTCTCAATTCTAATTAGTAATTTTTTAAACTTTTCACAAATTTAGGTTATTTATAATATTAATAATTAGTAAGTAAATTACGTTAATTTACTTTTGTCATTCCTCTCTATATAAAATGTTTTCAAAACAAACTTCTCTTTTTATTCCACAATAATGTGTAACGATGTAAAACTCGATTCGGAAAGGTTCTCCTTTCCAGTCAGTGGCGTATTAAGAATTTTTGGGCCCTGGGGTAAAAATATTCTTCCGGCCCCTCAACAAGATAAATCTTCGAGTCATGTAAATTAATAAAACCATAATTTGAAAAACATGAAACGGTTTCATTTATTCTAAAGCCAATCCGAAAGTGTCTATTTAGTTTTCCCATTCCTTTCTTTGAAAAAGGTTAAATTGATCGATGAATTCTTTTTGCGTTGCCCCAATCCCGAGCTCATCACAATCACCTGCAATATGGGTCAGATTACTATACACACACACACACACACACACACACACACACACACACACAGCGTGTGAAACGCGAAATCCAAATTTGAAATTTAATTGTTACTCATTACAATTCTCTCTTCTTTAAGAACTGACGTTTTCTGATACTTTCCAAGGACTAATCATATTAAAAATTTCCCGAGATACAAAATTTGATTTTTATGTCACTTAATTTTCACAGCCTCATAAGTTTTGTTCTTCCGTTTTTATTGGTGAATTGTAATAAAACTTATAAAAACTTTTATATTAAACCATATTTTTTTCCTTAATTTCTTTGATGTTTTATGAAATTATTTTAGCGTCTTTTTATTTGCTAAATCTATGCAATGCGAGAAACAAAGTATTAATTAATTTTGTAACGCGAATATTCGAACTTCCATAAACTACAATAGGTATACGTAGCAGTCGGAATGTGAGATATCACACACATGCACGCACGCACGCATTTTGTAGATCGTCTATATTGAAATGTCATCTTATCGCTATTAATGTCACATTTAAACTCATTTTCAATGTTGTGGTTATTCCAAACCCCGGAACGAAAGATGTAACACACCGCTTGTATTTCTCTTTATATCTCTTACGGTAAATTTTTGTAAGAGAAAAAAAATTCATTACCAAATGTGGATGATGATTCATTGTTACATTATCAGTGGATCTTAACCTCGTTTAACTCGATATGGTTTTCCAAAAAAGTTTACGTCATAGAATAAACCCTCCCTTTTATTTTTCCGTGTAGTTACTAATCTATGTCATTACTCACTGTCTTATACGGTTCAGAAAAAAGATATTCATTTTACTCGTGCCTTTCGCCTATCAAAGGTTCCATTTGAAGATTACTCATTTCATGAAGGTCAAGCTCATCGAACCTCCTTTCGAGTTGGCTTCTTGTACTCTCCACAACACAGGTACACCCGACTCATCGGGGATTGTATGTACCAAGCTTCTAATCTTCTTTTTACTCCATGGATTTCAGATCCTACCTTTTTCCGTATCGTAATAGAAAGTAAATTTGAGAACGCATGTAAAACACACACACACACACACACACACATATATATATATATATATATATATATTAGTGGTGGACCGGATGTCAGTTTTTCAACATCTGCGGATGTGGGCCTTTAATTTCAATATCCGCGGATGCGGATATTTAGTTAATCTATCAATATAGTAGAGAATTATGAATATATGACAATTTTTCAAATTTTGTGATATTACTATTATGGCAGGCAATGCATAAGAATTAAAATTAATATTTTCATTATGATAAAAATAACTTAAGAGTTTCAGCCACAGAAAATTCAATTTTCTGTGTTACCAGGTTTTTATATTTTGAGGTTTATATACAGGGTGTCCCATAAGTCCGGCATCATAGGAGAAATTCATATTTTTCTATTTCTACAAACCATAATTCATATTTTTCTTATGCTCGGGATGCCAATTTCCCGTCCACCATTCTGTTCAGTGACGAGGCTGTTTTTTATGGAAATGGTGAGGTAAATCGACAGAACACCCGCTACTGGTCTCAAAACAACCCTCACTGGTATACCTCTTCAAAGGGACAAGGTGCATCTCGGGTGATGGTATGGTGTGGCATTTGGAAGGATCGCATCATAGGCCCCCTCTTTTCCGATGAACATGTCACTGGAGGCACCTACCTACGTATGCTCAAGGAAGAAGCATTTCCCAGTGTCTTGAATGAAGAAGGAAATTTCCCAACATGGTTCCAGCAAGACGGCGCTCCTGCACATTACAGCACCCAAGTAAGGGAATACCTGTACCAACAATTCCCTGGTCATTGGATTGGACGTCGAGGGCCTGTGGAATGGCCAGCTAGAAGCCCGGATCTCACGCCACTAGATTTTTATCTCTGGGGCTACTTGAAAGTGCTGGTATACGCAGAGAAAATTAGGAGTGTTGAACATTTGCGGCAGCGCATTATTGGGGCATGTAACACTATTACTCCTAACATCATTCACCGTGTGCTTGCTGACTGGGTATCACGTCTGAATTTGTGTATTGAAAACAATGGTGGACATATTGAGCACGTTCTGTAAATAAAAGCTTTTGTTTTGCCTTTTTTTATTATTTTTCCTATAATGCCGGACTTATGGGACACCCTGTATTTGTTTGTTCATTAATAATTAATACTTTACATGAAATGTGCATGACTGGGCCTTATAAGCTACTTTGAGCTAATTTAATTGTAAATTGCATAATTTATTAGAGGTAATATCCGCATAACATCCGCAGTCAAAAATGCGGATGCGGGTGCGGATGCAGATATCCGATCGACCACTAATACACACACACACACACACACACACACACACACACGGTGTTCGGAAAGTCACTGTGCACTTATATAATCGAGATCGTCCACTCACGCTTGATGACCTGAAAACTGCAATAACTGCGTACATAAGGTCCATTTCAAAAGAAGAACTGACAAAGGTTTCAAAATAAAATAAGACTGGTCCAGGCCTGTATTGCTGTTAAAGGACATCACTTTCAACACCTCTTATAAGTTCTGATGGTCCCATCCATAACCTCTATCATATATGCAATGTTATACTATTGTATGCTATTAAATAAATATAAGTGCACAGTGACTTTTCGAACACCCTGTACACACACACACACACACACACACACACACACACACATATTTTAATGTCTGCTTTCTGCTTAACAATAAAAATCACAATATTTTTCAAGTTCTTAAGTAAACTTTACTTAATATCTTATAGCACATTCATTTTATCTTCCGTTTAGATAATATTCCATGCCATCACCGTTATTTTAGGCGATTCAGACAAGGATACTCATTTGTATCTTTCGGATGGATTTTCACATCTCCGAACATATTTCGCTGTAAGGTACACGAGTTCCATAAAACATGTCAAATGGATTCTTCCACTGATCATTTTATAAGATAATCACCCATATGCGACAGTTTTTCTTTAGAAGGGAAACAATAAAATTACTCTCCTTCTCTCTCTCCCTAATATATATATATAAGATCTATTTTAGTTAAACTTAGACCTACATTCTACAGCATTTTGCATAGCATTTTTTTGTTTCTTTTATATTAATTATAATTACCAAATAACTTAAACCATCATGGCCTTTTAACTGCACTCCTAACCTAACTTAGCTCTGTAATCTGTCGAGGAGTTATGTTATGGTCAATGTGGTAACATCGCTACCCATCAATAAGCGAAGTTAAATGACATTGGAGCTGGATAGTAAATTGCTTGAGATCGTTTGCCGGAAATAAGTGAAAGAGACAACCTATTTGTCACTGAACGTAGAATTCTCTACATTGGATTCTTGCACGGTAAATAAATTATTTTTTGTATAAACGTTTGCGTGCGTGAAATAATTAAGTGACTAAATTTTTAATTAGAGAAAATCTGATACTTAAAACTGTTGACTCGTGGCCATAGCTTTTCATTCTTACATTCTTAGCTGACGTTGGTTTCACCAAAATGGTAGACTTAAACAAGCATTTAGCCTGATGTATTCGTAGACATAAAAACCTATTTTACTTGCATATGAATTAAATTGTACACAGCGAGGTTAAGAAACGTAGGCGATACGAACACCGTTTCCCTATAAGCCAGATGAAGACACCGAGAGTCGAACCCCCGACCTCGGGGCACGATATGGGACGCAAGGCTTTTGAGACCCTTGTAATTGTTACTCCCTCTCTCTCATGTACATATTACTTCCTGCTACTAATTCAGAAACTCCAAGATTGTTGTGAAAAGCTTTATGCAAAAGTGTAATGAAAAAAGAACAGCTTCAGAGTTCATTCACACCATGCGTACACTTAGCTAGTGTACACAGTGGAAAATAAAACACATCAATGAAACTTTAGACATACCTGAAATAATCTAAAGAAAGGAAGTATAATATTATATATATATATATATACCCCCTCGATTAGGTACTCCGGCTTGCCGGGCCGAGGGGGCTCGTACACCTCGTGGGTTGTTGAGGTTTCCTCAACTCTCGCGGGGTGTGGGCGAAGAGTTACCTAGTTGCGTTTTTTTTTTTTTTTTTTTTTTTTTGCTCCCCCTTTTTTTCCGTCTCCCGGAATTTCTTTTGTCTTGACTCGGTCCTGTGCCTCTGTCAATCGTAGTATCCCCCCCCCCCTCTGTTTGTATTTGCAGTCTTGGGGTCATCAGGTGCACCCGCCGGGGGGCATCGCTCCGGGGACGGTACGGGCGCCCGGACCGCTGCTGCGTCTGGATTGGGTCTTTGCTTGGCCCTTAACGGACAAATCTCCGTAGTGCCAATCTGCTGTTTTTAAAACGACAGTTAGGTTGGGGGGCGGGCTACCCGGGACGTTGGGGCCTGCGCTTTGAAGGATGCAGCGGCGGCTGGTGCATCGCCTTGGGTCCGAGGCTGCCGTTTTTTGTAAAAATACTGTTTATGGGTTCTATTACTAAACTTCACTCCCCTCTTGTTGACGACTCTGGCCCGCCCTTGGATTTGGATCAGACTACTACTTCTGGTCGTTCAGCGGCCTCTGCCTCCGCTGGATTGACCCTCAAGCCGTATGGCCCCCTCTCGTCCTCTGCGGTGTCTGGCTCTCGTGGCCGGACTCGTGGTGGCCGTAGGGCGGGGTCTTCGCGGCCCTTGTTCTCTCGCCCACTCTCGGTTACCGTTACACATGGACCTGTCTCTGCTGTCAATTTCTGTCCGGTGGACAGGTTCCTTGTTCTCCGCCCTTCCGCTGGCTCCCTTCCGGGCAACTCGGAACGGGTGTTTCAGCGCCTTAAGACGATAGGGGTTCCCTGTCGTTATGATATCCGCCCTCTGAGGGATGGGTCTCTTCTTTTGAAGTCCCGTTCTTCGGGGGTGACTGGGTCCCTTCTACAGTTGCAGGATGTCTTGGGTTGCAGAGTTTCTGTGACTCCCCATCCGCAATTGAATAGCTGTCAAGGCACCATTTTCGCTTCCCGTCTGCTGTCAATCCCGGTTGGCGAGTTGCAGGAGGATCTTGCAGGGGATCTTGCCCCCAGGGGGTAACGAAGGTCTTCCGCTTTTCGTCGCGCCGGGATGGTGCTCTTACCCCGTCCGCTCGTCTGCTCCTGACCTTTGACTCCCTTGTGCCTCCGGCCCAGGTGTTCTGGGGCATGGGTGATCGCCGGTCGTGTGAGTTTTCGGTGCGACCATATGTGCCTGACCCGGTTCGCTGCTTTGGCTGCAACCGGTTCGGCCATGTTAGCTCTGCGTGCCGCCGTGAGGGTAAGCTATGTGTCCGCTGCGGTGGGCCTGCGCACCCTACCCCGTGCACGAAGCCCCCGCGAACTGTTCGGGGGCCCACCCTTCCTCTTCTCGGGACTGTCCCGTTTTCAAGTTTGAATTTGAGGTGCGGTCCTTAAGGACTACCGAATTCCTTAGTGCGCGGGAGGCGCGCGATAAGATCCGTGACCGGGAGCCGCGGCGGGGGTTGTCCTACGCTGCGGCTCTTGGCCCTGGCGGGTCCTCGGGCCCCTCCCGTGCTACCCCGGCGTCTACTGGAGTGGTGCCCCCCCTGGAAGTCCCGGGGGTTGGTGGTCCTCCTGGCGCCGCGGGTCCTTCTTGTTCCTCTGCCTCACTTTCTGACATCCCATCTGATTCCCTGCCTACAAGTGCCCCTTCTCCCCCTCCGGCCTTGGGGTCTGGATCCTTGCCTACTCGTCTCTCGGGTGGGGAGGGGGATGCCCCGAAGGAGAGGAGGAAGCGTCGCCGTGGTCGGAGTCCTTCCGACCCGATCCTGACTGCTGCTCGCCTTGCTTCCCCTTCTTCCCCGTCTTCACCGGAGGGGAAGCGGCGCGCTGTTCCTGATCCGCTCGGGACTTCCCCCCCCCCCTATACGGAGCGCTGGTGAGGCGTCACCTCCCGGTGCCCCGACCAGTGTCCGGGTGTCGGTCGAGGTACACTGCCCCATGACACCCTCGATTACTGACTCTGTTCCCATGATAGACCCGGTCGAGAGGGGCCTGGCCCTCCTTCATGGAGTCTCTCTCTCTCCGGCTCCTGCTGAGAGTGGTCGGGTCTCTCTCCTGGATCTACCTCTCCCACCTGTGGTCGACCTTTCCTCTCCCCCCCGTCAGTGCTTGTCTGGTTTGACGAGCCCTCGAACAGCTGGTTCCCCCCGGTCCCCCTCTTGTGGGGAGTTGGGGGTTTCGGCTGGGCCCGACTCGTCGTCTCTCCCCCCGCCGGGAGAGCCCCCCTCTGACCTCCCTGTTCTACTCTCCACTTCTCGTCCTACTACGGGTGCAGCAGATGCGGAGTCGGTGGCCCCTACCCCCCCAGTTCTGGGTGAGTCGGGGAAACCGATTCCGTCCCTGGTTACGGACCGTTGAGTTTGCTGCTCAGCTTGGTCCGTGGCTATTTCGCTGTTTTCTCTGCCTCTTATAATGCCGCTTCCCCTTACAGTTCCATCTTGCATTGGAACTGTAGGGGGCTTTTAGCTAACTGGGAGAACCTTGCCTCCCTGCTGGAGAGCGAGCGGCCTTCCTGTGTTTGTCTCCAGGAGACTATCCTGGCTGCGCGGGGACTCCCTCGTCTCTCTGGCTATGTTGGTTTCCCTTGCACCCCGGATGAGCGCACACGCCGGCGGGGTGCGGCGATTTACGTGCATCATTCGTTACCATCGCGTGGTGTGCCTCTTCGCACTTCCTTGCAGGCTGTGGCTGTGCGGCTCTTTTTAGATCGCCAGTACACTGCCTGCTCGGTTTATATTCCTCCTCATGACCCTCCTTCTCGCGACGCGGTTCGCGAGTTGGTGCTGCAACTACCCCGACCGTTTCTCCTCCTCGGGGACTTTAACAGTCGCGACCCGGCTTGGGGAGATGTTCGGTCGACTAATGTTGCTGGTATTTTACTCTCCTTAATGGAGGAACTTTCCTTTGCGTGTCTCAATTCCGGTGAACCTACTTCCACGAACCCACGGGTTCATTTACCTGTATTGATCTCTCCTTGGTGTCCCTCGATGCCTTACTCGATTTTTCGTGGAAGGTGTTGGGGGACTCTTATGGCAGTGATCATTACCCAGTCTGTCTTGAGCCGGTCGGTCCGCAGCCGGGCGTTTCGTCTCGACCGAGGTGGTGCCTTGCGCGGGCTGACTGGCCATCTTTCAGAGCTCGTTCCGTCATTGTCCGTTCGGTATTGAGCTTTGGCTCTGTGGATGAGAGCTTGGAGTTCTTCGAGCGGGTGGTGATGGGCGTCGGGAGGACTGTATTCCTCGATCTTCCGGTAACCCGCGGACTCGTAGCGTCCCGTGGTGGACTCCAGCATGTCACCAGGCGGTGTGCGAGAGGAAGAGGGCAACGCGCCGCTTCCACCGCACCCGGCGCGCGGGCCACTTGATTGAGATGCGGCGGGCGAAGGCTTTCGCCCGCCGGACTCTCAAGTTGGCCCGTCGGGCCTCTTGGCGTGCTTTTGTGTCCGGCATCTCCTCATCTACCCCTTCTGCTGCTGTGTGGCGGAAGGTACGTAGTATCGAGGGGAGGCCAGTCCCTGCTAGTCGCCCTGTCCTTCGGGACGGGGACGGCTTCCTTTCGGATCCTGCTGCTGTGGCTGATCGGCTGGCCGGTGCTTTTGCTGCGGTTTCCCGTTCGCCTTCAGCTGCGGATCGCCCTTTATCGGAGGTCACGTTCCCGCCCCCTGGGAACGAGCCCTATAACCATCTCTTTCCGATGCGGGAACTTCGGGCTGCCTTGGCAACCCGTCGTTCTTCCGCCCCTGGCCCTGATGACATTCCGTATGACTTTCTTTGGAATCTGCACCCGATGGCCCTGCACTTCTTGCTGGATCTTTTCAACCGGATGTGGGTTGAGGGGTCGTTCCCTTCCCGTTGGAGGGAGGCGATTGTGGTCCCGATACCTAAGCCGGGGAAGGATCCGGCGGAGGTGGCGAGCTATCGGCCTATTGCTTTGACGAGCTGCTTATGCAAGCTCCTCGAAAAGATGGTGGCCGTCCGACTTTCCTTTACACTGGAGTCGCTTGGGTTATGCCCCCGACCCAGTATGGTTTTCGTCGATTTCGGGGTACTCTGGACCCCCTTCTCCTCCTTGGCCATGATGTACGGGAGGCATTTTCCCGCCGGAATCTTGTTCTGGCCGTCTTTTTTGACGTCCAAAAGGCCTATGACACGACCCGTCGGGGAGTTGTCATGGACCGTTTGAAGTCTCTTGGTTTTGTGGGCTTTTTGCCCACGTTTCTTCGCAACTTCCTCTGCCGTCGCACTTTCCGCGTCCGTAATGGGGCGGCCCTATCTGCCCTGTATGTTCAGGAGGAGGGGGTGCCCCAGGGGTGTGTGTTAAGCGTCTCCTGCTTCAACCTAGTTATGTCTGCGCTACCGGGAGCTCTTCCGCCCTCGGTGCGATGTTCCATCTACGCAGATGATCTGGCTGTCTATGCCGCGGGGACGAGTCCCCCCCTCGTGGAGAGGCAAGTCCAACTCGCGGTCAATCGGGTTGAACGCTGGGCGTCGTCGGTGGGCCTTACGTTGTCTTCCCGAAGACTTCGTGTGTGGCCTTCCTTCCGTCGAGGAGACGGGGATCCGGCGCCATCCCGGCCTTTAACCTTACACTCGGGGGTCAGCCTCTGGCCCTCGTTCCATCAGTACTCTTCTTGGGTATGGTTTTCGACAGCCGTTTGAGCTGGGTTCCCCACCTTCGCCGGCTGCGCGAGTCCGCGAGACGTACCCTGGATTTGCTGGGGCATCTGTCGCATACTACATGGGGCGCGGATAGGCGGACGCTCCTCCGTTTGTACGTGTCCCTGGTACAGTCCAAATTAGACTATGGGAGTGTGGTGTATGGCTCCGCCTCCCGCACGGCCCTTCGGATACTGGATCCGGTCCTCTCTAGAGGACTGCGCATGTCATCTGGCGCCTTCCGCTCCTCTCCGGTTGATAGTCTGCAGGTTGAGTGCGACATCCCTCCCTTGGAGGATCGGAGGTCGTTCCTCATTGCTAAACACTATCTCCGGATCCTCCGTCTTCCCACCTCTCCTCTGTTCCAGGTGGTTGAGAGGGCGTTCTGCCGGGATGGGGGTTGGTATTTCACCGACTCGGTGACCTCCCTCCTCGATGGTATGGGCACTCCCCCTCCATCCGTTATACCGGTCTCTTTCAGTGGTGTTGCACCTTGGGAGAGCACCCCTGTTGCGTGCTGTAGGGCGTTGCGCCCCGTTCGCAGGACCGAGTCGGACTCTGCCTTGCTTCGGTCTCTGTTCCTTCAGCATGCGGCGTGTCACTCTGCATGTGTTGCGATCTTCACGGATGGCTCGAGGTCGTCGGGGGGCGTTGGATCCGCGGCTGTTCCCCAGTCGTCTGTCCTTGCTCCCCGATGTACCCGTCTCCCTGATGAGGCTTCCGTTTTACGGCGGAGCTCTATGCCATTCTGAGCGCTCTGGAGGTGGTGCGGGAGCATCCGGATGGGTCGTTCGTCATCCATTCGGATTCCCGCAGTGCCCTGGATGGCCTGGAGTGTTTTGACTCTGTCCACCCGCTGGTCCGACGAATCCAGCTACTGTACCATACTCTTGTCGCTTTCGGTGGCAAGGAGGTGGTATTTTGCTGGGTCCCAGCACATGTTAACGTGGCTGGAAATGAGGCTGCCGATCGAGCTGCCCGTTCCGCGTGCCGACTGCAGGTTTCACCTGTGTCCCTCCTTTTTCTGATTATATCCCTGGCTTCCGTAGGTTTTTGCGCTCCCGGTGGCAGAGTCGCTGGGATGGCGCTACGGATAACAAACTTTGCAAGATTAAACCCAAGTTGGGATGTTGGGCCTCTTCCTTCCATCGGTCGCGCCATAAGGAGGTGGCTCTGGCCCGCCTCCGTATTGGCCACACCCACCTGACCCATGGCTATTTGATGGCCGGGGATCGGGTGCCCCGATGTCCCAATTGTGACGTCCTACTTACAGTTGCCCACCTCCTGGTGGAGTGTCCGCTTTACTCTGCGCTGCGCGCAGAGTATTTTCCCTTTTTGGAGAGCGTCGGGCTTTGTGATAGGCTTGGCGCTCTTCTGTCTGAAGGTCCCTACTTTTCGATAACCGGGTTGTTCTCCTTCCTCTTTCGCTCCCGACTTCTTTACCGGCTGTGACCCCACTATGATCTTTTTGCTTTTCCCCCACCTCCTCCTCCTCCTCCCCCGTCTATTGTTCATTTCCATTAGTTGTTCCATACTCTTCGTTCTGTGTTCGCTCTGCTATCCACCTTTCTTTTGGTGGCCATGAGCGGTCATTCTTTGAAACAAAAAAAAAAAAATATATAATAATATATATATATATATACGGGGTGTCAGGAAATGATTGCCCCCCCCCCCTGTAGAGCAAAAACTAGAAGAGATAGATAAAAACCGGCGAGGCCACTTGAAAGAGCGTTAAAATCTGAATAAAAACCATTATATTCTATTCCTGTGATTTTAATTCTTACCATTTTTTTCCCACAGAAACCATGGCATCATCTATTTTGAACGATTCAGAAGAAAAGCGAGTTCTTGACCGCATTCGAGCTGTCACATTTCGTGAAGCAAAGGAAGCTGGTGCAACTTTCATAACTCGACACTGGGTGGCTGAGAGATTAAAAAGATCAGAAGACTTTGTCAAAAGGAATTGGAATAAGAATCCTGAAGATTGTGAAACAGAATTTCGAGGAGGAAGACCGGAGAAATTATCTCAAGAATGGAAAGACATTGTGCTTGCATCACGGCGCCGAAAGAAGAGCTGCTCTGAGGTAGCGAAAGAGATGCTTATCCGTCGTGGTAAGATAGTCAATCGGCAACTTGTGCATCAATTTCGAGTTCGCCAAGGCTTGAGTGCTTGGCATGAAATAGCTAAGCCACGGAAGAGTGATCTTAATATTGAAGATCGGCTATGGTTTTGTGATTATCTTGAGGAATGGACGGAAGACGATTTCCTTCACTTGGTTGTCAGCGATGAATTCTTCGTTTATGTCTCCAGAAAACCAAATTTTCAGAATGATCGGGTTTGGGCAACAACTCCTGATGAAGTCCCAGACGACCAGAAGTATCGAGAAATAGCAAAAAATCCAGCATGTGTGGGTGTTTTCATTATGTTCTCTATTCGGAAGCTCATCTGGGTTATCAAACCAAGAGGAACCAGTTGGGATGGGCCTTATTTTCGAAATGTAATTTTAGCCCAACATGTAATTCCGTTTTTGAAAGACCGAGTGTGTTTTGGATGTTGAACAGGCAACCCTTCTTCACGACAAAGCCCCCTGTATGAAAACACTTGCGACTCAACAACTGCTTAAGGACAATAACATTGATTTTTTCGGAAATAATGAATGGCCTGGCAATTCTCCCGATCTTAATGTCTGTGAACATGTCGGATCCATCATGAAGGATCGGGTGGAGTCCTTAATGCTGGAACAACCCATTCAGAATCGGTATTCAACAGAAATTATGACTGCAAAGATCAACGAAGTCCTTGAAGAAATGAGTCATGATACCGATCTCTTTGAGGCACTTCTGGGATCATACCCCCGTCGATTAATGGCCGTCAGAGCTGCAAATGGGGGCAACACCCGATATTAAAACAAGTGTTTTTTATTCAAAATTAAACGCTCTTTCGCGTGCTTTTGTCTGTTTTTTCTATTCCTTTCAATTTCTTCTGTACAGGGGGGGGGGGGCAATCATTTCCTGACACCCTTTATATATGTTATGTGAATTTTTTTCCTACATCATATTCTTTCAGCTCCAGGATTACTTCGTGGACAATGATACAATACTGTTTCCTATAGAATAGCAAAGTTAAACAACACGATCTAGATATTAATTGGCTGAGGGACCGTCCTCAGCGCCCGGATGATGTAGTGACCCATGGTTCGGGTGCCACGTAAAGATGTAGCCATCCGTCATATGGCTTTAGATGTTGCGTTGAGGCTAAACAATCCACTCCTTATTATTTTCAGATCTCCGAAAGGTTTTTACAGAATTTTTTTTTGTTATACTTGCGGTTTTTTTCAGTTTTGCATGCATTGTTCAAGATCCTGAAACCATTTATATATCTTTTATTATTTTATTTATTGATATATACAGATTTGACGAGCTACACTGTTCATTTGCGTGAAATTCCCATTTTATTTTGAAAGTGCAATTTAAATACAACGAAGCGGAAATACCATAATTTAATTTTTAATTTTAATATGTAGAATTAATTAATTACATCAATATAATTTTCATCAAATATTACCGTCGACAAACTCGAGTTAGCTTGCCCGTTCCCCGAATCTTCACGTCTCAACATTGGTGTGCGTGGCCCATCAGAACTCCGCGGTTCGTCCCCTGCAGGAGGACAAATATGGTGTACCGTCAGATCTTGAGATAGCGGTCTACATCTTGCGTATAGCCACTCGAGTTCTGAACCTGATCATGGTGAAAGTATGGACGACGCTTGTAAACGGTTTACGTCACATGATCCCCATGAACAAGATGTTGGTGTTGATGAAGGTTCTCTGATCATGTCTGAAAAATACAGCCTATAGGTTGGAAAATAGAAATGTTAAAACGGTTTAAATACACATCACATGTTCTTCATATATTTAATTTATTTTCCATGAAAATAACATCTTTTGTACTTATAAGGTGTATGTATTTTATATAGAAATTAATAAACGGCCTATTGATTTTCATACAAATAACAATGTAATTATAGTTTTAAAGACAAGTTTTATACCTTGGTATCTTTCTGGGTGCAGTATCATCTGTGGTGATTGACTCGTCTCTATTCCGTCGCACTGGCGGGTTTACTCTACAAGGTGTTGAAGTACTTGGCTGTGGCCCCTCAAATACACGATTTGAATCACTGAAATACAAGGTAATAATACTACGAAATTTCGCTACTAATAATTATTTTTACGGTAGCATAAATAAGTATCACTGCATTCTATTAATTATTGTTCTCAGAATGAAATAATAAGCACGCAATTAATATATACTCTGTTATAATATGGTTAGCTTAAAACAGCTAACACTGTACTATACTTCACATAAAACCTTTCCAAAACGAATAGCTAATTAAAATGTATGCATAAATTCACCGATATGTCTGATACAAAAGAGGCTAACAATATATGGAAAGAAACAGCTTTGTCTAGTATATTGTTCTGCATGAAATTAAATTTATGAAAAGCCAATTGATACATGATTATTTAATAATCATTGACAAGTAATTAAAGTATGGTATATGATTAAATACACATAATAATAAAATAAACATCTTTACGACAGAACTTTTTTAATTGATTGTACTTTCAAGCTCCTTATAAAGGACGCAGAATTATTAACGAACCTTGAGCGTTTTTTGCTCCTTTACTCGTTGCCTCCGTTTCGTATCCTTTGTCATCGTCATTATTGCTGTCTTCACCACTCAAGTCGGCAAAATAGTATGTATCCTCGTCAACGCTGGGACAACTGTAAGTAAAAGCAGGGGTGTAATAACCGTACTTACACTGATTATACATAAATGTGCCATATGTCATTCGGTCCTTTTAAACTGTTAGCTACGTGAAATGTAACATGTCTCTCCTACATCACGAATTTAAATTAGATCAGTATGCAGGAATTAAATTTTTTTTAAAAAGTAAATTTTAAAATTCTAGAATGAATTATCGACATTACACAATCAAAAACGTACGTTAAAATGAACATTCAACACAAAATGTATGCATTAATTAATATCACAAATACAATACTCATCTACAATTTCATTGATAAAGATAAAGTTTACCAAAAAACCAACCTACCTCTCTTTATAACCATTGCTGTGGAAAGCGGCATGTTGTACCAACGACCTTCTGGTTCCGTGACAAACAATGATCTGACGTAAGTACGGTTTCAGTCGCTATGCATATATACACTTGTAACCCCGAGTGATTTCTGATAATGACTTACCCATACATCGTGGAGTATACCCACTCCCCCGCAGGAAAGAGCTCCGATAGGCATATATATATATATATATATATACATTCAACTGCAAAGAACACGCAGTATAAATAACGTAAAGAACGACGCTTGTATAGGAGATATTCCGCGCAAGACGAGAAAGAGAAAACAACAAATGAAAAAATGAAGTACCACCTGGGAATCGAACCCGGGATCTTCCGATTGCCGGTCAGACGCGATAACCACTACACCATGGACTGCCCCCTTGGGGCATTGGTTTCTGCGAGTATGTAGAGGAATTACGGCATTTGGAAGAGTGGAGTCCATGGTGTAGGTTATCGCGTGTGACCGGCAATCGGAAGATCCCGGGTTCGATTCCCAGGTGGTACTTCATTTTTTCATTTGTTGTTTCTCTTTCTCGTCTTGCGCGGAATATCTCCTATACAAGCGTCGTTCTTTACGTATATTATATATATATATATATATATATATATAGGGTGTCCCAGAATTAACTATCTATTTCAATGAAATCGGACAAATTTTTAAAAACACACTTTTATTTATGTTTATCATGTTTAATATGTGTTAAAAATGTATAAATTTCTAAATTTTTTCATAATTTATTTTCATAATTTTTTCAGTTTTTCAGTTTTATTTTCATTCTCTTTCAGAACCCTATTAATAATGAATACACAAGAACGCATCTTTGTTGTAACATCCCGTATCAAAGCCTTTTTCATCAGTGTCGAACGCAAGATTCTATGAACTGTTGTCTTGGATATGTTGAGTCTTCGACGGCCTCCCTAACCGAAGTTGTTGGTTCATCCTCAAACAATTGTCGGTACTGTTACGTGCTGTCCTTGGGCGTCCTCTTCCACCTCGTCTGTAGGACCGGTTCTGTGGAATCTTCTTGTAAATTTTTCTCTGATTTCATTACATTGCATTCCTTTGATACGGGATGTTACAACAAAGATGCGTTCTTGTGTATTCATTATTAATAGGGTTCTGAAAGAGAGTGAAAATAAAACTATGAAAAACTATGAAAAAATTATGAAAATAAAATTATGAAAAAAATTTATAAATTTATACATTTTTAACATATTAAACATATTAAACATGATAAACATAAATAAAAGAGGTTTTTAAAAAATTTGTCCGATTTCATTGAAATAGATAGTTAATTCTGGGACACCCTGTATATATATATATATATATATATATATATATATATATATATATATATAATATATATAACTTAACAGCACCTGCACGAGGGTAAGTTTGGAGTATATAAACGCACGTAACAACGTTCAATGATCCGTTTGCTTTGAACTCACGGATTGACTAAGTCGCTTCGTCAGAAGCTGGTCAGCTAAAGAAAACATATTTCAAAGACTAGTTAGTTTTATATTCACAACTTGATTTATCTATCAACAGACAGTTAAAGTTACGTGTATTCATATTTTCTCTTTAAAAATATAAATTAATAACCACGCAGTAAATATATATATATACTGACAGTGCTGTTTTTGTAAAAAAAAAAAAAAAAAAGAGGTACCGGTACTCACATCTTGATAAATTGTAAAATTCCTCTCCCACCCCTGCCCTCTTCCTGCGCCCCCTCCCCTTCTCGTCAGCCAAACGAATTGTCATGTGGATTTGTTGTTCCCGCCAAATGAGTCAGTCGAGCTGGGAACATTAATTTATTAGAGCGGGCGTGTGTCAACGTCGCTCTGAAAAAAAAGGTGCCGGTACGCCGTACCGGCGCGTACCGTCACAAAAAAAAGCCATATATATATACAGGGTGTACATAAAGTCAGGATCCATTTTTGTGAAGCACTTGGAAATTATATGGAATTCAATTTAAAATGATAAAGTGGTAACATTTATTAAATAATTAAGAGTAGGATTCGACGTGACGCCCATCAGTATCCCTGCACAGCTCAAGTCGTTCCGCAGCATTTCTAAACACATTCTGGAGCATTTGCGGGGTTATGTTATCTGCAGCAGTTCGTATACGTGTACGTAAGTTTTCAAGACTCGTAATCTTCGTCTGATAGACGTGCGACTCGATAAAGCCCCATGCAAAGAAATCTAAAGGGGTTAAATCTGGTCATCTCGCGACACAAGGTCTGTTGCTTCCGCGTCCGATCCAGCGATTTGGAAAACGTCCATTTAGATAATCCTGAACAATTTTGGCATAGTGACAAGGAGCACCATCATGTTGATTCTAAGGGGATAGGATTCGTGTCATAACATGACGTAATGAGAATCTATAAATAGATCCAGTAATTGTTTAAACTTCATTCTTATCGTCGGTGTTGCATCGGAGTGACGTGTATTATTTACTGTTCAAGAGTATCGAAGAAGGAAGTTTGTTCCTCGAAAAAGGAAGTACGTTCCTCGGAGGAAACCTAAATGGCGTTCAAAGGAGAAGATAGTTACAGCTTCAATGAAATTGTTTATTTATCTAAAAATACTTTTGTGTTAATAGTGATGGGTTTTATACCTTGAGTTTGGATTTCAACTAAAGAGTCTAAATCTACCATTTTAAATTTTAATTATTATCAAGTAACGGGTGTATCTTTTCATAGTATTCCAGAAATGAATATGTCTGGATATGTGATTAATTTTGAAGATTCAATAGGTCGTAAGAAGGGGGGTAGGGAAAGATTGGAGGGACCTAATGTAGGGATATCTCCATCTCCATATTTAATTGTTCCAAATTGTGTTTTGTTGAACCTAATCTTGACTCGTCTCATAGTGCAGAGCAAGTAATGCATCATCCAAGAACAAAGTGGTTCTCACCTTTTAAAGAGTTTAGAATGTATCGTAGATTGAAAACAGGTCTGTGAGTTAGGTGATGCAGTAACTGCTCAATTCCTAATACTTTAATGAAAATATCTACAAATGATTTAACTAAACCGTTAGGTCGTATTTATGTTGGTAAAATATACCCCTGAAGGATCTCAAAAAAATGAGTATGCATTACATATGTAATCGTATTGTATTTTATGTTAAGCTGTATGGTATGAAACAATTTAAAAAAAAAAAAATTTGGTTCACCCTGTATTATTTGCCTTTTTTGGATTACCCTGTATCTGTGCGATTTTTGCTTTAGTATTACCTAGCAAAAATCACACACACACACACAAGACAGGAATAGAAACTGACGTCATGAAAACGTCATACATTTCTTGCTTATTGAACATCCGGTCCACATCCTGTTTACCTTTTTTATTTCTTTTCATTCTTTTCAGCCTTTAAATGACTGATTTTGAAAATAATAATGATGGTCTGCAGAGCGCCCTCTGCAAGAGTTAGAGCCTCGCCAGAGGTAGTTAGATGTACGAAGTTTTTTTTGTGTTTGGCCAAACAATATTGGTTACAGAGATTTTAAGGTTTGGTTAGTATGTAGTATTCATATGGGTAGAGTACCTAAGTTTTCAAGACTCGTAATCTTCGTCTGATAGACGTGCGACTCGATAAAGCCCCATGCAAAGAAATCTAAAGGGGTTAAATCTGGTCATCTCGCGACACAAGGTCTGTTGCTTCCGCGTCCGATCCAGCGATTTGGAAAACGTCCATTTAGATAATCCTGAACAATTTTGGCATAGTGACAAGGAGCACCATCATGTTGATAGACGACGGTACTAACAATCCTATCCCCGTCGTCTATCAACATGATGGTGCTCCTTGTCACTATTGGCAGTATTTAAATACATTTGTATTTAAATACGTATTTAAATACATTTGTGTATTAGAACTGTATTTATAAATACATTGTTTTTCATGTATTTAAATACTTTAATGAGTATTTAAATACTCAAAATATAAAAATGTAAATACTTTTACTGGTTTAATACACGTTCTGTACTAGCACAGTACGACGCGTCGACAGTGTAGTACAGCATGGTTCATGTTTCAACGTGTCAGTTCAATCAGTTGTGTGCCACTCTTAGTCGAAAGCGGTTTGATTTCTTTATCGTGCGTGTGTCATGGCTTCAACAAGCAAATTTGTATGTATTTAAAATGTATTTACAAATGTATTTAAATACAATTGATGTATTTTTGTATTTAGTATCTAAATACATTCGTAAAATGTATTTAGTATTTAGTATTTAAATACATTTCTCCCATGTATTTAGTATTTAGTATTTAAATACATTCAATGTATTTATTGCCCAGCTCTGACCATGGCCTTCAAGTGCCCCCAAAGATAGAAATCAAGGGGGGTGAGATCTGGGGATCTGGGATGCCACTCCACAGGACCACGCCGACCAATCCAAGCATCCGGAAACTGCTGATCCAAATACCGACGCACGTGAAGACCATAATGAGGTGGAGCTCCATCTTGCTGGAAGTAAACTGGGAAGTTACCTTCCTCGTTTAGCAGGGATGGAAAATCTCTTCTTGCAACATGTTAAGATACCTTTCGGCATTAAGATTTCCACTGACAAAAAATTGGTCCAATAATTCTGTCACCCCATATCCCGGCCCACACCATCACTTTACCTGCACCTTGCATCTTCGTCGGACTCAGCCAGTTAGGGTTAGCATTACTCCAGTAACGTATGTTTGCCGATTAACCTCTCCATTGACGTAAAAATTGCTTCATCAGTAAACAAGATCTTAGTTGAAAAGTTTGCATCCTCGTTCACTTTGGTTAATGCCCATTCACAGAATTCCATTCGTCTATCCGGGTCGTCTTCACTCAAATGCTGTGCCATATGCA
This sequence comes from Bathynomus jamesi, assembly GCA_023014485.1. Lineage (NCBI taxonomy): Eukaryota > Metazoa > Arthropoda > Malacostraca > Isopoda > Cirolanidae > Bathynomus > Bathynomus jamesi. The sequence goes on along the minus strand of JAJOZX010015385.1, from coordinate 14,781 downwards.
ATTTGTATGGATGCCATTTGTTTGCTTTCAAAATGCGCCTGATACTCGATCTGCTGACACCACTTTCTGCAGACAACCGTCGTGTACTTTTTCTGGGACTCCGTGTAAGCGCTGTAAGTATCGTAGCTGTTGTGTCTTCATCGGTGGCTGTACGTCTTGGACAGTGGTGGGCACCGTTAACCAAAAAGTTAACTTCGTTAACCGCTAATCCGTTAACCAAAAAGTTAACTTCGTTAACCGTTAATCCGTTAATTCGTTAAACATGTAACGGAAGTTACCGATAAACCGTTAACGTTAACTTTTATTATAAAAAAAATGAAAAACACAATATATATATAATTTAATTTTCCCTCTTCTCGTTCTCCATTTTGTCCATGAGATGCATGTTGCCCTTCATGAAAATTAGCATATCAAAGTTTTCATCAGACAGGGATGATCTCTTGGCCTCAGGATGTCCTTGCCCATAGAGAACAAACGCTCCACTGCAGCACTGGAGGGGATGGCTGTGTTGAACTTGATGAACAAGTCCACCAACACTTGCTCACCCAAGAAGGCAGCATCTGTCAGCAAGTCCTTGGAGTTGGTCTCCAGCCAGGTCTTGACCAAGTTCTGGGCCTTGCCCTTGAGTGACCTGTGGCTTCTGCTGCTCTCTTTTGTCTGGATGACAGCACTGAAGAAGTCATCCTCCTCCTCCTCCCTCCTCGTTGTTGCTGCCTCCACTGTTGCTGCCCACTTCGTTGGACTGCTGCTTCATGGCCTCCTCGACTGTACCCTCCATGCTTTTCCTCACCCTGGCGACCTTGGTGTTGTCATACTTGTCCAACCAGATGAGGTGAAAACGCTCCCATTGTAAGACATCAATTGACTTAATTTATGTCATCAAAGTGACATGAGAATTGAAATCTTACCTGATCAGTTTTATGGTTCTTGAAATGTATCAAGGAGACTACTAATAAGGTACTCACAGACACATTATAAATATACATGACTTACTTGACAACGATTATTGTAAATATTCACTAGCACAAACATGTTGCGCAAGAGACAGACTGCAAATGAAACGAATGTAGTTATTTGTTGTAATGTTACATATATATTATTGAAAGTGCCTTAAAATGCTCGTGATATTTCTGAAAGAAGTTGAAACATTCAACTCAAATGGCAAATCTTTCCGCCTGATTTTACAGTCGACCATGTTTTGCTCAAACAATGCCATAATAACTACCATATTTGGTAAGACACAAATTGTGGCGACGGAAACAAATATATCGCCTGATTTTGCACTGCGGAAATGGAAATTCGTTCATCACTATTAACAGTGGCGGATTAATTGCGCACCTGCTCAGCACTGAAAATAATATAAACTTTTTAAACGTTTATTTATGAATTTTTTGGGTTAACGGACTTGAGTTAACGGAAGTTAAATGTAACGGAAGTTAATTAGTCCGATAATGATTTTCAAAGTTAACTTAAAAGTTAAATCGTTAACGAAAAAGTTAACTTCGTTAATTAACGATTAACGGATTAACGGTTTGTGCCCAGCTTTGGTCTTGGACCACTTCGCGGTTGATCTGCAACATTTCCAGTTTTCTGAAACTTGTTAATAAGTTTTGCCACAGTGTCGTATGTGATGTTCGTTCCATGTTGTCTGTTAAAGTTCATTGCAACCATGCGACTGCTTCCCGACCCAGCCATCAGTATGATTTCAATTCGTTGCTCTTTCGTCAAACGCATATTCTTAGGGTATCTGAAACATAAAAACAAACGTTTAATTTTTCCTATGTATGGAAACTTACGGCCCACCCTGTAGAATAGTACTGTAGTTGTTGTAAATCTGAAACGGTGTTTACTATATTAAGCATGTAAGCATTAACACATCTCCATGCAGTCACATCATCACCCTCTATGTCTTAACATTAAGCTGTTAATAGTTTGAACATTTTTAAATTTTTTTTCTTAGTTTGGCGAATTTTTCATTTGGTTTGAAAACTTGTACTGGTATTTTAACACTCCCGATGGCACCCCCTCCTGGCTGTCAGCCGGGGCGGACCGCCCCCTCGCACCCCTCTTAGTACTCCACTGCTCGTGTACCTTACAGCGAAATATGTTCGGAGATGTGAAAATCTATTCGAAAGATACAAATGAGTATCCTTGTCTGAATCGCTTAAAATAATGGTGATGGCATGGAATATTATCTAAGCGGAAGATAAAATGAATGTGCTGTACGATATTAAGTAAAGTTCACTTAAGAACTTGAAAATACTGTAAGATTTATATTGGTAAGCAGAAAGCAGACTCAAATATGATTTTATATATATATATATATATATATATATATATATATATATATATATATATATATAAAAATGGAAAAGGTCAATACTTCGGGAGGTGATAGTATCGGTCATTGTGAGAAAAAAATTCAAATTTATTTCCCACTGTTACGATACAGAAAAACATAGAATGTAAAGTTCATGGAGTGCAAAAGAAGATCAGAAGCTTGGTACATACAATCCCCGATGAGTCGGGTGTACCTGTGTGGTGGAGAGTACAAGAAGCCAACTCACTACTTCAGGCCAATTCGAAAGGAGGTTCGATGAGCTTAACCTTCATGACATGAGTAATAGGGTGTGTCAATTTTGGGGGTGAAATGACTAAATTGAAAATCATGTGATTTGGTAGCAATTTAATGTAATCATTTGGCATACAAAATAATATCCTTGCTTCAAAAACAATAAAAAATAACTCCTACCTACATCAATTTTAATTAAAAAAATTCCATTTTTCCGTAAATTCGTAACAAAATAAATGTGCGCAAACATCCTATCAACATTTAAAGTGGCAATAAGATATCATTCAGAGTCTTTATTTGAAAGTAACCAATGCAGTCATGTACTTTTTGCTGCGGTTCCTTGACATCAGCATTCGGCTTGCTACTTGCGCTTTGATGTAGCCTTCTCGCCTCTCGTGACTGTAAACTTGACTAGCTGCTTCTGTGACCATTTTCACACATCTCTCCACACTGAGTGTGAGAAGGCCACTTTGGCACTTGCATTGGGGCCTCTTTAAGTTGTGTTAAATCTTTTTTTATACATGTTGTCAGTGGTGGCTCCAAAACTTCCGAACTCAAGTTAATTAATTCTGACAATTTCGTGGCATTGAGGTTTAGGAGGTACCTTCCTTGTCTGAACAGAGCAGTCTCCCAGCTGGTCATCATCTAGTGATGTTCCTCTAAGGTTTAGAATGATTTCCACATTGGCTGCAGAGTATTGCTTGCAAAACTGCCTCTGGCCTAGCATACCAAGCGGACCTTCTCACCACAGGTAACACGATGTCCACCACTACTTTCCTTTGGGTTCTCAGGAGCTGTAATTGAAACAAGATGTGGTTGGGCCCCTCCATCCACATTGGATTAAGTTTTACATTGAACCAATGAGGAAGATAAAACCCAATAATAAATTCAACAATCAACATCAAATTCTGTAGCATTTTGCCCTTCAGTGCATGTTTGGAAACCCAAATCCTGCAGAAACGAATCGCTATAGTTAACCAACGACTGTGACGTACGGGTCCAATCTCCAAGAGAACCAGATTTTGAGGCAACTCTCCTAATTTGATTGCTTGAACAATACGATAAGCGTAAAATTGATCCGTGCTGAGGTCTTTGATAACTACTACAGACAACACTGGAAGGGGAGGGCCTACTTCGACTTTTGAAAATTTTGTATTTATTTCTAATTCCATTGCTTCATCTAGCATGTTGCCAAGGGGGCCTGACCACTTGTTGCTCTTTGTAGGACCATCAAGTTCTTGGATGAGACGACGAAGAGGTAGTTCCACTGTGTGCAAATCACACGCAATCCAAACAAGCCTTATTCCAAGTTTTTTCTCTAAATGCGTCATAACACCGCCCTGCCATCCAGTGTTCACCGCAGTTGAGTCTCCACCAACGGCCTGCAGTGAACTGGCAAGTCTTCTTTCTTGAAGCCAACATATTATTTGATCAGCAATTGTCTCTGCATGTTTCTTGCCTTCTACTTCTGCTTCAGGAACAAAGTGAAACAAATAGCGGCCACCAGGTTCGGAACACACAGAGTAGTGTTCTTTTTTGATGAGACCGGGAAACTTTCTGTCCATTCCCTCTACCTCTAGGAGAACTTTTGTCATCTCTTCTTCCATCAAACAAAAGGCAAGAGAGACCTTCCTCCTTCAAATCTTTTTCATGCTGATCAGATATTTCCTTCATTATTTTTTCTTGTGCTCTTCTTATCTTATTGTGATCTATCACTAAGGATGTATCCTCTCAGCTGATGAGGCCTGCATCTATCCAAGCGGCAGTGACAATCTCTGCAGTCTCTCGTAGCCCCGTATGGTGGCGAATACTGGCAAGGGCAATGTTTGAGATGTCTTTAGTGTTGTATTTCATTCTCTTCGGCGAAGGTTCAGATGGCATTTTGGAGCTATCATCTGATGTTGCTTCTTTCTGTTCATCTGAAGAGCTTTCAAAGAAGTGAGAAACCTCTTGATAGAGCTCTTCATCTCTTTGGGTGGCTTCTTCACTCTTCTTTTTCTTCCTTTCTTCTCTCTCTCGGATTTTCTCTTTTTTCTTAGCAATAACAATCTGTTTTTTGGTTTCTGAATAATCTGCCGAACCAATCTGCATACTTCCTTGGCCTCCTGCCTTTGTTCTCTGCGCCTTTATGAAAGCCAGCTCCAAAACAGGGGATCTTCTCACGAGGACAGCGACAATCAATGTGAGGGTGAGGTTCTCTTATGCATGAGGGAGAACAATTGGCTTCAGAACACAACTCTATGGGACACTGGCAGTTAAAAATGTCAAGAAGAGTATCAAGTGTGTGCAGAAATTTATTTTTCTTTGCTAGTTTTCCTTTACCAAGTGATGTCTCAACTGCGTTGTGTCACAGCTTTGTTAATTTTAGCTCAATAGTTCTATACTGATTGAGTACAGGTGGTTTGAATAACACACTAGCTTTTTTCCACTGATGCAGAAGAGGGGGAATCATGATCCTTATGAGCTTTTCTCTGTGTAGTTCCTTCTATCCTTTGTATTTTGTTCACGAAGGAGTAACCCTAGTCTCAGCATGTCTCGCACTGTTGGTAGTTCTGATACGGGAAGCTTCTTGCCCGTACCGTGGCATGACGACTGACTTCTTGTCTTCAATTTTGGCATCTTAGAAATATCTGAAAGAAGGAAAACATTTAAGTATTTTATATCAATTACGATGTTTCAAAGTTTAGTCATTCGATGTTCTAAAATTCAATAAAAAATATTTCATGGGATTACAACATAATTAGACGGAAGAATATGATAATAAATAATTGTAATAATCAATAATCCATACTTACAGTTAAACTGTAGTATTCGTCTAGTAGAATAACTATGAAGTAGGTACAAGAGCAATAACAGCAAACCACCGTCTATGACATCTAAGAGGCAACTGAGAGTGAGGGACAGTTCTATTCATGTTGTGACTTGTACATTGTACAACAACTATATGACCTTGAAAACACTCCATATGCGATCAGTGGGATAATTCTGTGACAGATGAATAGTTAATCAATTTATGTCCTATTATTTAGTAAAAGAATCAATTTCTGAAACTTTAAGGTAAAATTGATGTAGGTAAGGGTTATTTTATTTCATTTTGGTTGGCCAATTTCAAGTTTTGACATAAAAAGACCCTATATTTTCACTACCAAAATTGATTTGAAAAAATTTGACAAAATTGACACACCCTAATGAGTAATCTTCGTACGGAACCTTTGATAGGCGAAAGGCACAAGTAAAATGAATATCTTTTGTCTGAACCGTATAGGACAGTGGGTAATGACGTAGATTAGTAACTACACGTTAAAATAAAATGGAGGGTATTCTCTGACGTAAGCTTTTTTGGAAAACCATATCGAGTTAAACGAGGTTAAGATCCACTGATAATAATTTAACAATGAATCGTCCACATTTGGTAATGAATTTTTTTCTACTACTTTAAATGAAATTAAAAAATTTTTCTCTTACAAAAATTTACCATAAGGGATCGTATAAAGATAAGAGAAATACAAGCGGTGTGTTACATCTTTTGTTCCTGGGTTTGGAATAACCACAACACGGGAAACGAGTTTAAATGCGAGATAAATAGCGATAAGATGACATTTCGATATAGATAGACTATGTACAAAATGTAGTGTGTGTGTGTGTGTGGTTGGTTGGTTGGTATCTCGCATTCTGACGGCTGGGTATACCTATTGTAGTTTATGGAAGTTCGAATATTCGCGTTACAAAATTAATTAATACTTTGTTTCCCGCATTGTATAGATTTAGCAAAAAAGACGCTAAAATAATTCCATAAAACATCAAAGAAATTAAGGAAAAATATGGTTTAATATAAAAGTTTTTATAAGTTATTACAATTCACCAATAAAAACGGAAGAACGAAGCTTATGAGGCTGTGAAAATTAAGTGACATAAAAATCAAATTTTGTATTGGGAAGTTTTTAATATAATTAGTCCTTGATGGAAAGTATCAGAAAACGTCAGTTCTTAAAGAAAAGAGAATTGTAATGAGTAACAATTAAATTTCAAATTTGGATTTCGCGTTGAGCATTTTGTGTGTGTGTGTGTGTGTGTGTGTGTGTGTGTGTGTGTGTGTGTGCCGGAAGAATATTTTGACCCCAGGGCCCAAAAATCCTTAATACGCCACTGACTGGAAAGGAGAACCTTTCCGAATCGAGTTTTACACCGTTACACATTATTGTGGAATAAAAAGAGAAGTTTGTTTTGAAAACATTTTATATAGAGAGGAATGACAAAAGTAAATTAACGTAATTTACTTACTAATTATTAATATTATAAATAACCTAAATTTGTGAAAAGTTTAAAAAATTACTAATTAGAATTGAGAGAAATTTTATTAGGGATAATTGAAGTGGAAACATTAAAATTGAAAATCTTTTGTACAAGTAAAAAGTTTCACTTTCAGATTGATTGCTTACTTGCATGCCTTCGTGCTTCTGTATTGAGTATTTTAGGAATTTTGCCTTGTATTTGCAACTTGATTATTTTATCTCTGCTCTTCATTGAAGTTATGATTCCTACAAAACACGGGTTCGACAACGTAGATAGAGATAGATTTTCCATCGTTCAGTAACAGCGAGTACCCGACCAACCCGGAGCCGTCATGCCGGAGCGAGCCAGAGCCTCATCGGCAGAGTCAGACACTGCTACGGTTAAGATAACGGGAAGGCTTACAGGATATTACCCTTAATTCGAGGAGATTATAAATCATTTTCTTGTTCCTGCAACTGGTAAACGTGTATTGTAAATTATTAGCTACTGTATACTTCAAACAGCGTGAGAGTTATGCATCGAAAAAAGAATTCCGTAAAAGAACTTGCGCTGGCGTGAGAGATTTATTGTTGAAAAGATAATATGGGATTCATTCCGGGTTTTTTTAAGAGCAATTTTTTTTTTCAAATTGAAACGATTTCTTCAACGGTTACAACAAACAAAAATAGAAAATTTTTATTATAATACTTGTAATGTTTAACAACTAAATATTGTGAGTAATATTGAAATTATTACACATAATATTGGAATTATCATTGCATATTAAATAATGTAGTATACATCGAACGCTGACTATGATTCCGTCGGTCCCGGGTTCGAGACCCGGCGATGATAGCCGGCGCGCGGTAAACGATCATTCCTTATCTACCAATTGGTTGGTAGATAAATGGGTACCCTGAGTGACCTAGTGGTTAAGAATATTTAAAAAGTTTTTCATTATGCCATACAGCTCGTTACTGTAAGATTTTCTTTTAAAAGTATAATTTAAAGTCTATAGACGCTGTCGGAGAAATTATTTAAAATTTCAATGTTTAATATATAAATATATACAAAGTGTACTGATTTTTGTTTTCTGAGAGTTAATTACAGAGGATTCCTTGAAAAGAGGAAACAAACTTATACATTTGCAGTGCAGGGCCGGATTAAGACCTTTAGAGGCCCTAAGCACTTAAAAGATTTTGGTGCCCCATATATATGTAATTCAAAATATAAACAAAAATAAACCATAAAATAAAATTTTTATTTTTGATACTTACAGTAGATGAAATAATGTTTATTTTTGTATACTTCCACTTCATTTATATTTGAAAAGTTTTCTCCTACTTTTTTAATTGCAAAGTCTTGAAATAATGTTTATTTTTGTATACTTCCACTTCATTTATATTTGAAAAGTTTTCTCCTACTTTTTTAATTGCAAAGTCTTTGATCAGATCCTCAAAACTAATCTTACGTAACACATCTGCTTCTATACTTAGTAGAGATAAGGCATCCAGCCTGCCTTGTTGCATAGTTGTTCTGTTGGTATTTTTAATATACTTCAACTGAGAAAATGAACGCTCAGCTGAGCAATTTGTGACCATTAATGTTAAAAATATACGAAAGGCAATTTCTACATTTGGGAAGGCACACTCAATATTGTCTTCTACAATTATTTTATAAAGTTCAGCATGACTGAATCTTGTTTTTACATTTTTTTTTGCACTGAACTTATGGCACACATATGAGTGAAACTGCTGAAGCTCAGCAGAGAAATTAGTGTTCAAGTCCTCTGGGTAAGCATCAATCATCTTTTTACAACCCTGAGAATACCTTTCAATTTCAGTAGATGATGAAGTGGTGACATTATGTGGCACATCACTTAGAAAAGAAAATCTCTCTGCTATTTCTTTGTATATCTCTCCTCTTCTTCTCATCTCAGTTTCAAGTTTGTCAACAATTGTGTAAAAGGTGGTGATAAGAAATTTATCTCTGGCATTCAGATATACTTCTGGTGCATCTCCGTCATTGGGTACCTTCTTTCTGATACGTTTGCGAGTTTGAGCTGCCTTGTAATCAACATCTGGTAGCATTTCCTTTGTAGCTGCTTCATATCTTTCAAATTCATCTCGTGAAGTGCACAGTTGGTCAGCTAATGATCCATACAGATCTGCACATGTTTTTAAGTTCACATCCTTATTCTGTAGAACTTTGCTTACTCTATGAAAATTTTGCAAAATCTCATCCCAAAAATTCAACATAAAAACGAATTCTAGCTCTTGCATCTTATTTGCAATATTATTTGCTTCTCTTCTAGTGTCTCCCTTTTGTGACTGGTCTTCAGCTATACATTCTAACGCTTCTAAAATTTTAAGGAAAGATTTCAAAATTGCTGCTGTTGCCATAGCATGTGCCTCCCATCTGGTATCAGAGAGGGATTTTAAGACACTTTCATTTCCAATACAACCTTTAAGAATTTCCCACCTGCTGGTTGAGGCTAAAAAAAAGGTATAGAGCAACTGCACTGTAGAGAAGAAATTAACCGCCTCTTGACAGCAGTCAACAGCACTTCGGCCTACCAGATTTAGTGAATGGGCTGCACAGGGCACATATATAGCAAACTTGTTTGTTTCTAAAATTTTTTGCTGCATCCCCTTATAACGCCCAGACATGTTGGCAGCGTTGTCGTAAGATTGACCCCTACATTTTGAAAAGTTTAGCTTACAAACTTCACGTAAGTACTGCAACACCTGATTTGCCATTTCCTCACCAGTATGGCTTTTCATTTTCAGAAAGGTTAAAAAGCGTTCAATAGGCTGTCCATCTTTTAAGTACCTAAGTACAACACTTAACTGATCGATATGTGATAGATCTGGTGTTGAATCAACTGACAAACTAAAATAACCAGAAGATTTTACTTCGTCAACAATGAGTGCGTGGACCTTTTGAGCCATTAGTTGAATGAGTTCCTCACAGGTGGTTTTGGACAGGTAAGAAGGATTTCCTTTGCCAGAATTTCCATATTTCAAAATGTGACCTGCTAAAAATGGATCAAACCGGCTTATGAGCTCAAGCAGCCCTAAAAAATTCCCATTCTGCAATGATCCAAATCTTTCTTCTGTTCCTCGAAAAGACAAGCCACGTTCAGCTAACGTACAAATAACAGCTATGACACGCCTCAAGACATGTTCCCAGTAATCACACTCTTCCTGAATTTGTTTTTCCAACTGTTGTCCCAACCCCGCACCTTGTCTGCGAGTTAAGTATGTTAGCATAGAGTCTCGGTGAGTAGTGCTTTTTTCATGATGATCAATTACAATAGTATTTCGCCAGTCACTGAACCCTTCTCTTATAACAAAATGTGAGACATTTTTAGGAGCAAACAGTTTACAAACATAACAGTAAACTGATCCTGTTGATGGTGAATACAATAACCACTCTCTCTTGTATTTCTCACCATTGGCTTTTGTCCCAACGAAAAGTTTTTGTGAACAGTATCTTGCTGGTTTGCCACTACTGAAATGCCGGTAAGACTTGTCAAATGGCCCATTGTGGTGTTGACAGTCACTGGGTCCACAAGCAATCCAATAAGCCACATCATCAGCAGAGAAATCAAGCCACAACCCTGGATCTTTTGCTATATTTACTTCATCTTCTGCAGACTGATTCATTTCACCACCATCACCATGGTCCACTAAACTTTCATTTTCAGCAATTATTTCAACCCCAGAATGTCTTGTAAAGCAACTTGAATCAACATTTGCAGTAGAGGTATCAAGAGAATTTACAGGCAAAGTGAGATCAGTAGTGAGACATGTGGTAGATGAACCTGCTTGTGACACCTCGGTGATTCCAACGTCATCATATTTTGATTTTGAAGTGATCAAAGTGGTATTTGTGTCCACTTCTGATGACGGAGATTGGTTTTGATTCAGAATCGGTATATCATGTTGACGTTGTGGTCGTGGAACTTGTGTGAAGAAATCAGTCAGCTTTGCAGTCTTGGACTCTAAATCCAAAGTCTTCTCTTGTTTCTCTTTTGATAGTTTTCGCTTTTGTGCACCACTTAACTGAACACGTTTCATCTTGGTTCTTGGGGTCTGTAAAATACAGAAATAAAAAGAATATTTTATTTGTATATTATGTGGCAATCAACACAGTTACACATATCACAATCTTGGCTTTGTTCTTTTATTCTCAGAAAGACAAAATGGGAACCGTACACAACCAAAGTGGCAATTTAAATATAAGTGGCAATTAAATATAACTCAACCGAAATATCAACTCGAAATGTTGAATACAAATCAAATCGAAAGAAGGAACCAAAAGAAGAACCGAAACCTATAAAATAAAAATACTTAACATTAGAATTAATAATACGCAATCTATAAAAATATCAATATTAACATTTCACTATTAACGAGCCACATTTTATATTTACATTTATTTATTTATTTAAAACACAATATTTAATTATAGGAAATATGAACATTTGCTTAGGGCCTAAATTGTCCTAACTACGTTTGATGTTATATATACATTACAAATTATTCACTCTGGTTATTACAATCTAAATTCTTTTATACTGTTATGACAATAGATAAATAAATTATAAAATAAAGATACGTGTATGATAAAATATTGTTATATATACAAATAAAGTACACTTCATAGACTTACCCTAGAGAAGAAGAGAGAGCAACAGATAAACTTCTTCAACGCTAATTAACTTAGGTCAGTATATCTTATTATTATAATGGCCGTGATAAACATCACTTGATACAACAGCAATATAGAGAGTTTATAGTTTCTTTTATTTTAATATTTAATTTATATTACAATTCTATAAACCTAAATCTTTCTGTAAAACAATACCAAATGATTATGTAAAATATATATTTAATATTATATGCACAAATCACACGTTCAGAATAACTTCCTATAGCACACGAAAATATTTAATCTATATGTATTTTTAATATGGCGCTCAAAGATTTGATATAAACAAAATAATAACGCAAAGCGTAAAGTGTGTGATTACAACGAAATATATTTATTCTCTCAAAAGGGTTGTTGTTCACTACAAATTCAAACAATGAAAAAAAATAAATACTATATATGAATATATATAATTCAGTTTTCAACAGCTTATAGGCTATAAGCCGCGATTATAATAGTATAATAAATCCATGGTAAATCCGACAATGGAAAATTTCTGTGGTGCCCCCCTTCCCTTGATGCCCTAAGCACGGGCTTATTTTGCTTAATGGTTAATCCGGCCGTGATGCAGTGAGTTCACCTACACCGTTCACCATGAAGAACTGTTTCTTTATATAATGAGCAGCTGTCGTTACGACTTAGAAGATTATTTCAAATGCCGCTATGCAATGTGAAGAAGAGTTCACGATTGAAAAGCTCGGCTCGGTAAGAATAAACCCTCGATTGGAAAGAAGTGTTTATAAACTTCTATCCCCCTCCCCGCGGGCGGTCTTTCTGGGGTGGATCGCCCGCGGGCTCCTGCCTCCATGTGGCGAGGGGGGTCAGCCGCGGCCGGGGGCCCTGCCGGGTCCCCCGCCCGGTTGCGAAGTGGACTTTTAGCATACCCTGCTATCCTACAGCCCCCTCTTTCCTGTCTTCCCCTCTTTCCTGTCTTCCCCTCTTTCCCCTCTTCCTTGCCCCCTCTGTTTTTTCTGCTTTCTCTGTTCACTTCGCACGCCCCGTGGGCTGCCGGGGCTGGTCTCTGGGGGTCTCGCTCCCATGGCCGGGGCCGGACTAAGTTGGCTGGTAGGGTGTCCAGGCCTGGGACCCTGGGGGGCGGCCTTGGTCTTTGCTGCCGGCGGGGGAGAACTTTCGACACTGCAAGGGCCCCTTTTGAAACGGGGGTACCTACATGGGACGAGGCACCCATCCCCCGCCGGCATGCGCTTGGTCCCCTTGGGCCCCGGGTAATCGGTTCCCCGCGGCCCCGGGCGCGAAACAACAATAAAAATTTCTTTATGGAAACACTTACAAATTTAATGGACCTCGTTGACGACCCGGCTTGTGCATCTGACCTCCCTCTGACTACCTCTTTGGACCTTGGTCTGGTAAGGGCAGTCGGCAGCCCTCGCCCACCCCGTCTGCTCTTCTTGCCGACACCTCTCCCTCTCTTCCCCAGGCTCGTGGCGCCGCTGCCCGACCCCCGCCAGTGGCGGATGGACTTGCAGTGGACCCCCCGACCCCTGGATCCCCCCATATTCCACGTCCCGATAGGGACCCACCTGCTTTTTTCGCCCTCAGGTGGGAAGCCCGCGGCCCCGGTCGCCTCCCACTCCGGTCGGGCCTCATCGCCCCCGCCCCCTCGGCCCCTGGGGGACGTGGGACCCGACGTCGCCGTCCGCCTTTCTCGTCTCCCCGTCCACTCGAAGTACCGGTGGTGTTTGGCCCGACGGCTTCGCTCGGCCTTAGGACGGTGGACAAGTTCCTCGTCCTCCGCCCCTCCTCCTCCAAGCCCCTCCCCATTAACCATGAAAGCCTCTTTCGAGCGATCCATGGGTTGACGGGACGGCTCGTTTTGACCTTCGCCTCAGAGGGATGGCTCCATTCTGATAAGGTCGCGTTCCTCTGTCGAAACCTCCTCTCTGCTCGCTATCCCCAATGTCCTGGGCTGCGGGATCACGGTGTCCCCCCACCCCCGCCTCAATCATGCCAGGGCACAATCTACGCTGCTCGTCTTCTACCTATCCAGTGGAAGACCTCCAGATTGACCTCGCCTCCCAGGTGTTGTGAGGGTGTACCGCTTTCCCGACAGATCGCGATCCCCAACCGCCGCTTCTCCTCGCCTGCTCCTCACTTTCGACTCACTGGTGCCCCCCGTTTCGGTATTCTGGGGCTTTGGTCAGAGACGAGCGTGCGAATTCTCAGTACGACAATACGTGCCAGATCCTACGCGCTGTTTTCAGTGCAATAGGTTTGGCCACGTGAGCAGCTCCTGCCGTCAGCCGGCCCCGTTGTGTGTCCGCTGCGGCGGCCCTCCCCACCCCTTGCCCTGTACTGCTCCGCCTTCCTGCACCAACTGCCATGGACCACACCCTGCTTCATCCCGCTCTTGCCCGTCCTTCCTCTTTGAGAGGGCGGTTCGGGCCCTCTGTTCATCAGAGTTTCTCAGCGCTCGGGAGGCGCGGGACCGGTTGCGTGGCTGCGAGGCCCGGCGTGGTGCCTCGTACGCCGAGGCTCTCCGTTCCCGGACCCCGTCCTCACCGGCGGTTCCCAACGCGCCTCCACCCACCGTGTCCGCTACTCCCAGTCCATCCTCTGCCGCCCAGCGGACTCCTACCGCGGCTCCCCGTACTACCAGCGCGTCCCCACGTGCTCCCTCCGCGAACGCCGATGCTTCGTCGGCAACCCCCCCTGCCCCTTCTACGCCCTCTCCACCGGCGCCTTCGGCACCCCCATTCCGGATCGTGACCCGCCGTCACCCATGCGGGCCGCACGACGGAGGGTAGGGCCGCAAGCGCCGCGCCAGTGGTGACCCCGAAAGGTTCGAAGCCATAAGCCTCGCATCACCTTCCTCTCCCAAACACAAACGCCCCCTTCGCCCTACCGCCCCGGTGTCCCCACCGTCCCCACTGCGCAACCGTTATGCACGCTCCCCCCTGGGGTCCCCGACGGCCCTCGTGGTGGGGGCTGAGATACACCCCTCCGGCCCGGTCGATGGACCCACTGGAGGGGGAACTCGCCCGCCTGGTTGGGACGTGCACGCCCCCGCGCTTGACCCGCCCCATCTCTCCTCGACCTGTCAATGCCTCTGGGTGAAGTATTATTTTCCACTCCCCCTCGTACTCCTGCCTCCCCCGCACCTCCGGTGAAGGGAGGGGCATTCTGGATATCTCTCACATCCCCTTCTCTGCATCGCTCTCCCCGGACGCCGGAGACTCCTCTTCTGGAGGACTTGCCGGCGT
>JAJOZX010015384.1:5000-66038 GCA_023014485.1 Bathynomus jamesi | reverse complement strand
TACACTGGGATGGAAAGTTGCTCAAGATGTCTTGGGCAGTGAACCTGGAAGTACCTCAGAGACTTAGCTGTGCTAGTGTCTGGTCCACCTTCATACACTGAAGGAAAGTTATTGGGAGTACCTGTCATCGACAATTCTTCTGGCACAGCTCAGGCTGAGGCTTCAATGGATTTACTGGAGACATGGGAACTTACGGATAATGTTACTGCCCTTGTTTTTGACACTACATCCAGTAACAGTGGAGTTCACAGAGGAGCTGCCAAACTGCTAGAGAAAATGCTGAACAAAAAGGTGTTTTATCTGGCCTGTCGACATCATCCTGGAATCCTAGTAGGAGCAGTTTGGGAGAAGCTGTTTGGGAAGGAAGGGGCCAGATAATCCCTGGTTTGAGCATTTGAAGGATGTTTGGACGGACTTGTCCAAGGAAACCCAAAGATGCTGGCTATCAACAGCAAATGGCTGAAGAAAAAGAAGAAGAACAGTGAAGAAATACTCCAAGACATTCTAACAGCAGAAAGGCTTCCAAGAGCCGACTACAGGGAATGGCTGAACTGACAGTCATTGTTCTTGGAGGAACGCCTCCTCGAGGTATTCACTGGAGTCGACCAGGCGCCATTCATCAGGCCAGATGGATGGCCAGAAACCTGTACTCCATGAAAATGCTGATGTTTGCAGATCAACTTGAGTACGACGAAGACCTGTATCAAAGCTGGAAAGACTCAACCCTTCCTTGCGCTGTTCTACACTCCTGTATGGATGATGTCAATGTCTGCTGCAGATGCTCCCGTGAATGATCTAAGTCTAATCCAGACATTTGAAGTACAAGAAACTGACCCAGAGCTTGCTGATGCAGTACTTAATAAGATGGAAAACCACAACTGGTACCTGACGCAGGAAGTCGTGCCATTTGCCCTGTTCAGCAGTAGATTGAGTGACACATTGAAGCTCGACATTGCTGCCCAGTTACATGCCACTGAGAAGCCAGACAGCTTCAGAACAGGAAAGCCTCTATTCCAGAGAGTCACAGCTAAGACCACCCTGGTTGATCTCATTGGCCCAGAATCACATTTCCTGCTGGACACACTGAACATTGGATCCGAGTGGCTTCTGGAACCTGTCACGTCTTGGCCGCAGAATGAGGACTACAGAAAGCGTTGGACTATGTTAAGAATCTGAAAGCGGTGAATGACATTGCTGAACGTGGTGTCAAGATGATGAGCGACTTTGCAAATGTCATAACAGCAGATGCCAAGCAAAGGGACTATCTCCTTCAAGCTGTGGAGTTCAACAGACGCCGCTTTGACAGCTTCAAGAAACAAACTCTCAACAACTGACTGTGTAAATGTCATTATGAAATTAATCATCATGTAATGCTTTCACTTCTTGATCGATTAGACTTGTGACAAAATGTTAATCTCAAATTTGTGTCATGAATAAGGCGCCTTGTCTGCCTTGAGTGTGAGAAAACGAATTTTGTGATATTTCTGAAATCTTTGTATGTACCAATGTGCCATTTCTTGTTCCAAGACTATCATAATTGTATAAGTTAGAAAGAGGATTAAAACACTTTAATTTGGTGCCTATTTTGTTGCTCTATCTTGTTTAGATAAAAAGTTATAGTGCAAACATGATTCAAGGGACCCCGGAACTGGTGCTTTTGGCCGAGTTCAAGGCAGAAAACTTAAAGCTCCATGCGGCAATGCTACCCAACAACCTAGGTCAAAATGGTTGTGATTTTCGGCCTTTTCAGGTCAAAAAGCATGGGAAAAAGTACAGAAACCTATGAAAATAAGAAAAAGTTGATTTTTGAACAGGGCTAATGTAGGAGAATTACGACTTCTGATCAATCGAGGCCCATGGTGTAGTGGATAGCATATCTGACCGGCAATCGGAAGATCCCGGGTTCGATTCCCGGGTGGTTACCTCATTTTTCATTTGTTCGTTCTCCCTCCTCATCTTGTGCGGAACGTTCTTCTATACAAGCGTCGTTCTTTACATTAATTATACTGTGTGTTGTTTGCAGTTAAAATGTATATATATATATATATATATATATATATATATAATATCAGTGGCGGCTGGTGGTCAGGGAGAGTAGGGAGGCCCAAAATTGTCTACAGGGTGTCCCATAAGTCCGGCATCATAGGAAAAATAATAAAAAATGACAAAACAAAAGCTTTTATTTACAGAACGTGCTCAATATGTCCACCATTGTTTTCAATACACAAATTCAGACGTGATACCCAGTCAGCAAGCACACGGTGAATGATGTCAGGAGTAATGGTGTTACATGCCCCAATAATGCGCTGCCGCAAATGTTCAACACTCCTAATTTTCTCTGCGTATACCTGCGCTTTCAAGTGGCCCCAGAGATAAAAATCTAGTGGCGTGAGATCCGGGCTTCTAGCTGGCCATTCCACAGGCCCTCGACGTCCTATCCAATGACCAGGGAATTGTTGGTACAGGTATTCCCTTACTTGGGTGCTGTAATGTGCAGGAGCGCCGTCTTGCTGGAACCATGTTGGGAAATTTCCTTCTTCGTTCAAGACACTGGGAAATGCTTCTTCCTTGAGCATACGTAGGTAGGTGCCTCCAGTGATATGTTCATCGAAAAAGAGGTGGCCTATGATGCGATCCTTCCAAATGTCACACCATACCATCACCCGAGATGCACCTTGTTCCTTTGAAGAGGTATACCAGTGAGGGTTGTTTTGAGAACAGTAGCGGGTGTTCTGTCGATTTACCTCACCATTTCCATAAAAAACAGCATCGTCACTGAACAGAATGGTGGACGGGAAATTGGCATCCCGAGCATATTGTTCCGTAGCCCATTCACAAAATTCCATCCGCCGGTCGGGATCATCTTCGCTTAATTTCTGTAGGATCTGAAGTTTATATGGATGCCATTTGTGAGCCAGAAGAATGCGATGGATGCTACTTTTCGACACTCCTGTCTTGGCGGACAATCGCCGAAGAAACTTATTGGGACTTCTGTTAAAATGAGCCAGGATAGCAGTCGCTGTATCATCGTCAGTGGACCTCCTTGAAGGTCCACTGCGTGGTTTATCTTCTATGGATCCTGTTTCCTTAAACTTTGCAACAAGTCTGCTAACACAACTCTGTGTTATTGGCTCGCGGTCTGGATGCAGTCTGTTAAATTCAGCAGCGGCCTCTCTTTGACTCCGATTTCCTATGAGTAGAATTATCTGGATTCATTCTTCCTTGCTCACAGACATTATGGCCTGTAGAAAGAGAAAAATATGAATTATGGTTTGTAGAAATAGAAAAATATGAATTTCTCCTATGATGCCGGACTTATGGGACACCCTGTATAATATATGCTATATAAATAAAATATATTACGAAGTGTTGGGTGCCCTACTTTCTGCATGTCACGATCGTATAGAATTAATATTATCAATAAAATCCTCTTTCATAGTTTACAGTGATAAAATAGAGGAGGCCCGGCCTCTCATGCCTCCTCAGAAAAGCCGCCACTGATATATATATATATATATATATATATATATATATATATATATATATACATATATATACACGAGGCCACTCAATATATTTTGCCCCACCTTTTTTTTTTCTTTCCAAGTTTCCTTGTAATTTCCAGAAATTTTGCACACAAGTAGTTACATACCTTTTATACAACTTTTTATTGTTCCACATAGTCTCCATCCTTTTCTACGGCTTTCCTCCACCTCGAAACGAGGGCCTTTATTCCTTGCTGGTAAAAGTCCGCTGGGTTCCGCTGGAGCCACCTCTTAACCTCCTCAACAATCTTATCGTCACTCTGAAACTTTCTTCCACGAATATCATCCTTCATTCGCCCAAACAAATGGAAGTCTGAAGGTGCCAGATCCGGGCTGTATGGAGGGTGGGGTAACGCAGTCAAGCGCATTTTTGTGATGGTCTCTCTTGTTTGCAAACTGTTGTGTGGTCTTACGTTATCGTGCAAAAGATGGACGTCTTCCAGTTTTGTCTCCGGTCGAACTCGCTTTATACGTCTCTGGAGTCTCTGTAGGGTAGCAATATATGCCTCTGAGTTGATTGGTTGTCCTTTCTTCATAATGTCCACCAGAACCACCCCTTTCATGTCCCAGAAGATGGTGGCCATAACGTTTCCTGCAGAGGGAGCCATTTTGAAGTTTTTCTCGCGTGGGGAATCTGCGTGATGCCACTCTATGGATTGGCGTTTTGTTTCAGGTTGAAAGTGGTGTACGCAAGTCTCATCCCCAGTCACAATTCGTGAAAGGAAGTCATCCTCTTCTGTCTCGTATCGAACCAACGACTCTGAAGCAATTTCTTTTCTTTGGGCTTTGTGATCTTTAGTCAGTTCGCGAACCGTGAGCACATTTTTGAGTATCCCAGTTGCTGAATTATCGTATTCACACTTCCTTCACTAATTCCTAGCTCCAGTGATATCTCTTTGTATGTGACGCGCCGATTTGATCGAATGATGCTGTTAGCACGTTGCACAGTGTGAGATGTGACAGACGATGCCGTGCGACCGCTGCGTGGCTCGTCATTGAGGCTGGCTCTCCCTCTCTCCGATGATCTCACACGTTTAAACAAGCGTCCAACTGTGCTTCAATCAACAACAGCATCTCCGTAAACGTTTTGTAGACGTTTGTAAATATTTTCAACTGTTTCCTTCTCTGCGGTTAAGAACTCGATAACAGCTCTCCGTTTACGACTCACATCGCTGTCAAACGCCATATTTGAAACTGCGTTAACAATCGGTTTTATACAAGGAGGGGGGATTCAAACTGGAAAAACCCGGTTATGTGAAGTGCAGAAAGTTCAAACTTACGGCGCAAAAGACATTTCAGCCCCATGACCTATTATTTAGCTAAGAAAAAAGGGTGGGGCAAAATATATTGAGTGACCCTAGTGTGTGTGTGTGTGTGTGTGTGTATTTATTAGTGATGTAGGTCACATCCGCATCCGCATCCTCATCCGCGGAACATCCGCACATTTTCTCGCATCCGCATCTGCATCCGCATCCGCACTTTGGACTGCGGATGTCGTGCGGATGTGGACCGTTGAGATAAAACGTCATTAATAAGCGGAAATTATCAAATTCTACTGTAATAATAGAACTAGTTCATTGTGCGCAAAAGTGATGCAAGCGACAAGACGAGAGGCTGTTCTTGTATGAAGTTACTCTCTTGCAACATACTTAGATCCACGTTACAAAGCTAAGTTATTTTCACCTAGTACATTAGAACGAGTTAAATCATCACTTGGCAAAGCAGTTGAAGAGCTTCAATCTCTTGAATCTGTCGCTTCGCCACCCACCAAAAGAATAAAAGTTTCAGTGACAGACCAACACCTTCAACAAGCAAATCTATCACAGAATCTCTCTCTCAGTTTCTTGAGTCAAGCAGCGATGACGAGACCTACGCGATGTCAAAATGTAGTAAAATGATCGAGAGCTATCACCAAGAAAAACGCCTGGCTGCATGTGACAATCCTATTAGTTGGTGGAAAAATACGCAGAATATCTATCCATACTTGAGTAAACTTGCAACGAAACATTTAGCACGTCCTCCAACAAGCGTAACAAGCGAGAGATTATTTAGCAGTGCTGGATTAATATATGATGAAAAGAAACAGACTGGCAGCAGAAAAGGCAGAAAAATTAATGTTCCTTAAGCATAACCTTCCTATAATTAAGTTTGAATATTAAACGATGAACATCTTAGTTTACTTTATTTTAATTACTCATTTATAAATATGCCTAATAAACTTTAAACTTAATATAAATAGTTATCAAGCTAATTAAAGATCTCTTTCTATAAGGGTGGAGGTTGGGGAAAGAGGTCGGGTAACACAATTATGGTTTCTAATTGTGGCTGAAACTCAACAAAATATAACGAATTTATTTGCAGACGAATTCACTAATTGATTCCTATATTAGTTAGATGCTTGCTATTATTTTATATGTTCAGGGAAAAGTACAGCAATTATTGTACAATTAATCAATTATACTACATTATAGCTACAGCTCTCTCTATATAACTTATTATATACGTTAAACACAACAAATCTCGAATGTATCCTAAAAATAACGAAAATGTAGACATCCGCATCCGCATCCGCATCCCGCATCCGCGGATGTTGAAATCAAACATCCTCATCCGCATCCGCATCCGCGGATGTGAAAAAAATGACATCCGCTACATCACTAGTATATATATATATATATATATATATATATTATATATACACACATAGTATATATATATATATATATATATATTGTATATATACATATGCTACAACTCAGAATGGTCCCCTGAGAAACTTTTATGTTCCACCCAGACCGTACATGGAACAAGCAACTCTTCTGGGAAAATTAAATCCACTATAGTCTCAATAAGTTCTGGTAAATGACAAATACTATAGTTTTTCTTTTTCATGATGGAAGCCCAACGTGGGCAACGGGTCACTCGCAAAGAGGCCCCAAATAGTTTCCATCACCAGCTATCTGCCAAGCAGATAGGATCCAGCTTTCGGACAGGAGCTAGGGTTTAAAGCCACCTAGCTGGCTACATTCAGAACCTCAATGGTTAAAAATACAATAGTTACCTCTTTTTCTTTGATGTATTCAATCCGACAGGAATGCAACGAGTTTCTTGCGTATATTGAGGTTCTGAATGTAGTGGGCTAAGTGGTTTTAAATCCTAGATCCTGTCCCAAGGCTGGATCCTATCTGTAATACCATTTTTTTATATATATAAAATTTGAAAAGATTGTGTAAGATGCATGTATATGTAGTGAAGAATAGAGGGAGAAGTGTGTGTTTGAGAGCATGCTGGACTGCTCACAGGGTAGATGAGACACGGAAAAAAGATCAGCTAAGGAGGACAGTGACAGAAGAAATAGGAGTTCCAGCACTCCTTGTCTCCTGCCTAACGTCCCTCCCGGAGTACTGCCCTGGCCGATTGGTGTCTACAATCTCCTCCTCCAATTTATTTATACGCGTTGACTGTTCTGTGCACTTAATGTTTACACAAATTAAATGCAAAAAACTTCACTTTTTTCTACTTGAAGGTCAAAATATGAAAATAAAAACCCACTCTAATAGACAGAGTTTATTTCCACAACAGTTTCGACGCCCACTGGCATCCTCCTCGGGTTTTTATTTTCATATTTACACAAATTGTATTAGCGTTACACAAAGGTAGTGTTTCTTTACCATTCTCCTTTTGTATTTTTAAAGAAATATTTAAGTACCTTATTTTCGTACAAATAAATAAATAATGAAGAGTGCTGAGGACTATAGAGAGATTGTGTGTTTGTTTTTAAAAGTTTACATGAATTTGCCTAATTGGTACTAATCAGGATTGAAAAATATGTAGTTATTTACGATATTCAGTCATTACTTACAAATGTGCCTCTCCGCGAAACTGTTGAATTAATTTTAAGTAAACTTTTCCTGATCGTTCACTCACTCTCACTGGAGTGGGTTATGATGCTACCAAATCTCTTTAAAAACTTGCAGTATTGGATACCCATTTTACGTATTTTTAATAAAATGCTTTATAAGCAGACTGATGGTATAGCTATGGGCCAAACCACCCGGGCCCACGCTTGCCAATATTTTTATATGCCATTTGGAGGAAGCTTTCCTTAGTAGTTGTCCTAAAGAGTTTAGTCCTATTCTTTACAAACGATATGTAGACGACACATTTGTCCTTTTTAAAGATAAGAAAACATCATCAACTTTTCCTAAATTTTATTTATTCTTTCCACTCAAATAGTGCTTTCACAATGGATGTAGAAAAATAGAGAACAAACTTCACTTTTAAACGTTTTAGTTTCCA
Organism: Bathynomus jamesi; assembly: GCA_023014485.1. NCBI lineage: Eukaryota > Metazoa > Arthropoda > Malacostraca > Isopoda > Cirolanidae > Bathynomus > Bathynomus jamesi. Next base: position 58,194 of record JAJOZX010015384.1, on the reverse strand, counting down.
TACAAAATTCTAAATTTGTATTTAATGTTTTTGGGAAATCCATATTTTCCGGAAAAAGTCCCAATTTCTATAGTTTTTGTCCGCATAATTTTAAACTTAATTCTTGTAAGACCTTAATTTTTCGTGTTTACAAAATCTGTTCGGATTGGCTGACTTTCCACCACGAAATTAATTTACTTGAGCCTTAATTTGTTGATGATAATTATCCCATAAAATTGTTTCAGAAATACATGAATTCGTTTCTTGATGGAATTTATTGGCCTATCCACCCTAATTACGATGTACGGAAAAAGCCCTTTTATACGTGTTTAACTTACGTGGGAACCCATTCACCTTTATTGAAAAAAGAATTGAACGGTGTATTGTCCAAACTATTTCCGTTTGTTAAATTTAATATTTGCTTCATTAATCTCAGGAAAATTAGGACCTTTTCCCAGGTCAAAGACGCCACTCCCTTAATGATGCGCTCCAGAGTCGTATACCTCTTTAATTGTCCTCGAAGTAATTGAGGAATATATATATATATGTTAGGTCATCCGAACGTTTGCTTAAGGTGCGCATCGATTTGCATAGTGGCGTCAGCTACAGATCTGGTTTCCTACCTAATATGAAAGAAAACTCTGCCATTCGTTCTCAATCTAATAAATACCATCACACCCTCAAATATAAAAACTTTACAATTTTACTTCAAACGAAAGATATGAAATCCCCCAGAATTTCGGAATCACTTTTTTTTATTAAATATACTCCTCCTTCCATTAACACAGATTTTGCTACCTCCCTTTATGTATATACAGGGTGTCCCAGAATTAACTATCTATTTCAATGAAATCGGACAAATTTAATAAAAACTGACATAATTTTGTGTTTATTGCTAAATTATGATACAAAAACAAATAGATTTATAAATCATAAGTCAAAACTTTATTTACTTGAATGTGATAAGCCTTTTTCATCAGTGTCGAACGCAAGATTCTATGAACTGTTGTCTTGGATATGTTGAGTCTTCGACCGGCCTCCCTAACCGAAGTTGTTGGTTCATCCTCAAACAATTGTCGTACCTGTTCGGTACTGTTACGTGCTGTCCTTGGGCGTCCTCTTCCCACCTCGTCGTGTACGGATCCAGTTCTTTTAAATTTGTTCACAAGTTCACGAATAGCTTTGTCTGTAGGACCGGTTCTGTGGAATCTTCTTGTAAATTTTTCTCTGATTTCATTACATTGCATTCCTTTGATACGGGATGTTACAACAAAGATGCGTTCTTGCGTATTCATTATTAATAGGGTTCTGAAAAAGAATGAAAATAAAACTATGAAAAACTATGAAAAAATTATGAAAATAAAATTATGAAAAAAATTTAGAAATTTATACATTTTTAACACATATTAAACATGATAAACATAAATAAAAGTGTGTTTTTAAAAAATTTGCCCGATTTCATTGAAATAGATAGTTAATTCTGGGACACCCTGTATATTGTATAACAAACTTAAACAACCAACTGACCAAAATTACAGTTTTCCTATTAGCAACTCGTAATTCTTTTATCCAGTTTTTTTAGTCCTCTCGTTCGTACGATGAGTTCTTAACCTTTTTATTCAAACCACCCATTTTAACTTCTATTTTTTTAACATTCTTTGAACTGTTTAGAATTTTATTTAGAATTCTTGTAACCAGCTTTTTAACGTGTTTTAAATTTTTAGTCCTGAAGATGGGGGATTCTCTCGAAACGTTTGGCCAATGTAAGTACTTCTTCAGGCAGCCTTTGTCCGCTATTTTCATCTAAAAATTAAGCGACTTTGGAGCGAACCTATGAATGATTATATATATATATATATATATATATATATATATATATATATATATATATAGAGAGAGAGAGAGAGAGAGAGAGAGAGAGAGAGAGAGAGAGAGAGAGAGAGAGAGAGTATAAATAATCTTGGCGACATAGAGTACATGCACCATGCACTACTAGAGTGTTTTAAATACACTGAAAAACCACACATAAATCATAGAATTTATATTCTTGACTGCATGAGGAAAATATAAGATATAAAACATTACGGCGAAGTACATTATTATATATTGTATAAGTTATAATGTTATATAACATTTTAGGGAAATCCAAGTAGAGTTAAATATAATTATTATTCTTCTAAGATTTTCCGTGTTCACAGCCAGACTGAGTTCGAAATTCAGCTGTTAAACTCTGGAGGAGCTGGATTTTACGATCTTCCTGAAGTGTCTCAGGGTATCGTTGGTGCGCCCTCAAAAAGCCGACTTCCGTTTCAAGCACTGGCGATAAAGCTTTGAAGAGGAAACAAGGACGTCTTTAACTGTACTTGACGCAGGTGTCTCGAAAGCCTTCGTTAGAACAGCTGTAAACTTTCTCTGGTTCTCTCTTAATGTGTATACTAAATATGGTGCAGTACCCTACCGTTTAAGTGTTTAAACGAACATAGAACATCAGACATCACTGGACATCAAATATCATCATCCCTACATACATACATACATACATACATACACACACACACACATATATATATATATATATATATGAAAAATTATTTCACGAAAGTGACACGTGAAAAGTATTTATGATGAATAAAACCACGAAGGAAAAAGAAACACAAAGGGGTGCTCAAGCGCTTTCGTCTAATGACATCCTCAGGAACACTGGAGTGAAAGGACAGATCAAGGCAATATATAGGTTACAAAATAACATACATACATACACATTCACATATATATACATATATATATATATACATATATATATATATATAAATATATACATATATATAGTAAGCATAGAAAAAAATTGTGGGAGGAGCCAACATTTATATGGTCACAGAAAAATAAAGAAATAAAAATAAATATAAATATAAATTGAGAAAAAATTAATTACAAAATAGTGCCTTAGTGATATATATGTCACAGCCTAAATAATCATAAAGAAATAAACAGGCAAATAAAAAAACCCATAAATACATATACATACATATATATATATATATACATATATATACACATATATATATATATATATATATATATATAAAGACACTTTTAGCACTTTGGCCGACCTTCCATATAAATTCAAATGGCTTTTTTATGGAACAGGTCACAAAAGAATAAAGAAATAAAAATAAATATAAATATTGTAAGTAGAGTCTACCAATTCAAGCTCAAGAGGGAGGTTTTACAATCGATTTAATAGATGCTGCCAAAATGATATATATGTCACATTATTAAAAAATAAAAATTGAAAGATAAATTTTAAGAGAGGCACACCAATTTATAAGGGAAAAAATTACCACATATGCATATTATAGTCACAAACGAATACAAAAGTACAAATAAATATAAATTGGAAAACAAAATGATCCCTAGATGATATATAAAGAACAATAAAATATATATACAACCTATTTACGGTATATATACGAAATATAACGCAATATATACAGAATATATATATATATATATATATATATGCATAAGGGAAAAAAATTACCAAATTTGTTTTTATAATTATTGTCTGAGAAAACGGTAGGTCGCAAAAGAATAAAGAAATAAAAATAAATATAACTTGAAAAATTACAAATAATACACGTACACATATACCCGCATACCCAAATATATATATACAAATACACACATATATACAAAAACACACACACACACACACACATATATATATATATATATATACAAGCTTGACCTTCACGAAATGAGAAATCATCCCGCAGAACCTTTGTGAGGTTGTAAGGTAAGGTAAGGTACATACACATATACATATATATATATATATATTTAACTGCATACATACATACATACATACATATACACACATACATACTCCAGTGTTCCTGAGGATGTCATTAGACGAAAGCGCTTGAGCACCCCTTTGTGTTTCTTTTTCGTGGTTTTATTCATCATATATATATATATATATATGATGAATAAAACCACGAAGGAAAGGAAACACAGAATGGTGCTCAAGCGCTTTCGTCTAATGACATCCTCAGGAACACTGAAGTACATAAAGAGTTACAGCCTATATATAGGTTACAGAGAAAAAAAAAATAATATATATATATATATATATACTGTGTGTATATATATATATATATATATATATATATATATATATATATACAATAAACGGAGAAATAAAATTAAAAATTAAAGGATTGTGGGAGGGGCATACAAATTTGTAACGAAAAACTATCGATTTTTAGCACAAGATCAAATGAATTGTTTCCAACTAATGTTATTAAAAAAAAATAAATACAAATTTATACTGGAAATCTGCCCGGGTTTTAGCACTCTGCCCATCTTGTATATAAAAATAAATTGAAAAATAAAAGTTATTAGAGTGGCATACAAGTTTACCAAAGATTTAGCGTTCTACCCTTCTTATCTAAATCTGTTCTGAAGGAATTCAAAACAACAGGATCGAGTTGAAAAAGACCTTTGCTTATGTTGAAGTTATTTGTAAGTTGTTCGTTATATATACTGTATAAAAGAAATAAATAAAATATATATATATATATATATACACACACACACACAGTATATATGGGTCGTGGTTCGGATTCCACGTTAAGCTCCTCTAAAAAACTATGAAAACCCCCCCCCCCAAACTGAAGGTGTCTATTTACTTTTGTCAATCTTCTGTAAATCCAAAGCGCCCTTTGACTGATGAAACAAATCATATTTTAATGAAGGTTAGACAAAGAGGTTTATTCAGTCAAAGAGAAATTAGTGAAGGAAGTTTTCTTGAACAGATGTTCAAAACTTAATCAAAAAATATAATGAAACAAGGACCAACGATGAAAAGAGCTGGAATCAGACTTTTGCACAGTACTGCAAATATACATATAATACTTAATATATACAGTATAAAATAAATAAATAATATATATATATACACACACACAGTATATATGGGTCGTGGTTCGGATTCCACGTTAAGCTGTAGGTCCAAGGTGGGACAAAAACTTGACCTTCGTCAGAATGAACAATTCGGTTGGAAGCAAACCCAAAGTTAACCGAAGTGTGTGTGTGTGTGTGTGTATATATATATATATATATATATATATACTGTATGTATATTGAAAAGTAAATATTTTCTTATATGATAAATAGGTGTGATAAAAGACACTTCATTATGTCTTTTTCCTTCCATAAATAACGGGTGCACGATACTTTTACCGTGATTTCACGCATAAATCATACTTTATTTATTCATATGCCCTCGACATTATAAAATACCAAGATTAGGTCACGTTTCTGGGAGCTTATCCGACCTTATAGACGCTCATCAATTTTAATGTGAAGACCTTTGTAAGTAGGCGACTCTTGCCATATATCTTTATTATTAATGTTATATATTATATGTTTGCGGTGACTTTTAACTTCTTGCTTAATTTGAATTATGTAAACACACACACACACAACACACACACACACACTCGGCTGCGTAAGCAACTGCGCAGAAGTGAGGTCGAGTGTGTGATAATTCACAGATGTAGTTGGGTAATTTCTTTTAGTGAGGTAACACATTTGGTACCCCGAAATATGTTAACAATATATTTAAAAATCTACAAATATTTATATTGTCGAAAAAGAGATATGTTGGTCGTAATTAGGTTAGGTTACGCTATTTTAGGTTAGTTAAAATTCGATTAGGTTAGGTTTGGTTACATTAGGGAGTACCTCACTATTTAATGACTTAATGGAAAATACCCTTCGAGCCCTGAAATGCGTTATCACTTATTACGCCTTTTTTCGGTCCGATAGTACATAATTATATTAGATTAAATTACCTTTCATTAATTAGTTTTTTAGATATATGGATTTAAAAAAGTCGTTACCTTCCTTATGCGGAGATACGCACGCGTGTGTGTGTGTGTGTGTGTGTGTGTGTGTGTGAGTGTGTGTGTGTGTGTGTGAGAATACACAGTATATACATCTTTGTAAATGCAACCTGCAAACAGATATAAGTTTTTAATTTCACAAGTTTTTATCTTGTCTCATAAATTCCTTATAATTACTTAACGGTTGTGGAGGCATCCTTATTATTTCAACGATTTCATTTGACCTTTTGACCTTCATATTTTATCTGGTTTTTATTGTCCTTAAGGTCTGGTCTTACTCTGACGTTCTTTATTTATACCTCGGCAAAAACCACAATATTTTTAATATTTTTATAAATTCGTTGATACTCAAATAATACCCATAAAAATTTAATGTACGTTAAAGTCATTTTTTAATTATAATTATTAATAATTAAATTAATTTACGTATATCAATTAAATTTAATTAAATTATAATTACGTTATCCCAATTTATAATTTTCTCGTCAAAGGAAAGACTTAATGAAGCGCTTTTGTATCGTATAATTTTTCTTCTTATTGAATGGAAAATGACAGATCCAACCATGCGCTGCTGAGGTATTTTTTTTTAAACCGCTTTTGATATCATCATTTACCCCAATCATTCTTTCGACGTCGAAGGAGTTTTTAATATCTTCATAATATATCATTTACCTTTCAATGAATGAGAAATGATATATTCTTTATCCGAATTTCTCCTTTTAACAGTCATTAAGTAAGATTTACCCTTAATACTGGGATATTTTTCGTATGCTTTCATTAAGAGGGTAAATTCCTACGTAAGTGAAAACTGATTTATTAAGTCGATGACCTACAAAATTAATAAATCAGATATCACATGGGTGAATATAGTGGATTTTTTCGTTTAATATACAGGGTGTTTCAAGAAATATGAAAAGTGGAAATTGGCGGAATTACTATGAAAAACTTCAAAATACCAAATACCAAAATACAAACTACAAATTCCGCCAATTTCCATATTCCTAGGGTCGACCTGACACACCCTGTATTTGAGTATACGGTTATTGCGTTAAATATTATTATATATTTGTATACTGTATAAATTTGCATTTTTCTACGCATGAATTTTACGAGAGAATAGTACAAAAAAAAATGGTATTAAATTGGATTTTAGGATGAGAACTTAGATAAGAAAAAATTACGTCTGTCAATAAGACGAAAGACGATTTGTATCACCTGATGATCTTTGCAATTTCTATCGTAAATTTGGGACTATCCATGACCACATGGCAACACCATTTCCCGCGAGATCACCGAGGCTAAACAACGTTGGATCTGTTCAGTATATTTGGATGGGAGCCTGTTCTCCGCGTTCAGATGATGTAGCGACCTTTGGTTCGAATACCACGTTAAGCTGTAGATACCCTCTGTCACATGACCTTTGCCGTTACGAAGGAGGTTAAATAACCCAGGAAATTATTATCAGTGTAACGTTTATAAGAATTCTCGCTAATTTGTATCTGAATAATTAATAAAAATTATAAAGAATTAATTAATTAAAATTAAAATTAATTAAAATTAAAATTAATTAAAATTAAAATTAAATAAAACAATGCAGGAAGGTGGGGCCAAGAGCGGCGAACTTTACTCAAATTTCTCATACTTTTAGAAAATTTGTGCTTTTCAGACGTGAAGGACACGTCTATAAATTTATATTTTAGTGCGAAAGAGTTGAAAAATCCTATTCCGGATTAAAAGTTACATCAATTACGTGATTGCTATTCCACTTGTTGCTGACAAGAATTAGGTCTCATCTGTTTTATCAAAAATTTTAAGTATTCGCTCCAAGAATTTAAGATCGGGCGGTATATACGAGTACGTATGACCTTGGTTAACCTTGGTTTTTGCCTCCGTCCGAATTGTTTATTCTGACGAAGGTCAAGCTTGTCACTCCACCTTGGACCTACAGTTTAACGTGGAATCCGAACCACGCCCCACCAGCAGCCAAGCGTCTTAACCACAAGGCTACCCAGAGTACCCATTTATCTACCAACCAAATTTTTTTATTGTGTGGAAGGATGAACAGGTGGGTTTTGCTGCACGCCGCCTGCCGTCACTGGGTCTCGATCCCCGGGCTGATGGATTTGTAGTCAGTGCTGCTAACCACTACACCATCGAGGCGCTACCTCGCTATATATAAATATATATACACTATATATATATATATATATATATATATATATATATATAATATAGAGAGAGAGAGAGAGAGAGAGAGAGAGAGAGAGATACTCGCCCCACCCAGTATGGCACGACACAAAGGAGATCCCATGCTTATCCCTGCGCCAAACAGAAAGTAACAAAACATGAATATAGATAAAATTTCCGTGCCCTCCCAACAAAATGTGGTATACACTTCTTTCACTTACAAAAGTGAGTAACAGTGACACCATTCGCCCACGATGGACTTATGACCTTCCTGGAAATTCGGATATTCATTTTACCTCTCTCTCTCTCTCTCTCTCTCTCTCTCTCTCTCTCTCTCTCTTGCGCAAGGTTGCGTGCGTGTGTGGCGTTCATTCTTTGTGTCGTGTGATTTTGGGCGTTTGCGAGTTGGGAGCGGTTCTTGGTTTCCTATTAGTCTTGTTTTTTTTTATTTCATTTCTGGTCTTTACGTAATTTGTTCTTGTCTTTGCGGTTTTTTCATCGACGGCAGAGTTTAACTTTTTGTTCTTTTACTTTCTGTTTTTATAATTTTTTGGGTTTATATATATATACACGAGTTGTTATAAAGTCCAGGAGGGGTTTTAAAAATAAATAACTTTTTAATTATTCCAAACTTTTTTCCAAGTTTTTTTCCATAGTTCACACCCGCATATCCTCCATCTTGGGCAATGCAGCGTTCGATTCTATTCTGTAGGGATTGGAAAACATCCTCAATTCCTTGCCGTGTGATTTGATGCACTACAGTTTCGATATGTACTTTCAATTCTGCCAAATCTTGTGGCCGAGTGGAGTAAACGACGCTCTTGACAAGACCCCATAAAAAAAAGTCTCAAGGGGTTAAGTCGGGTGATCGGGACGGCCATGCAAGTGCTCCTCCTCTCACAATCCATTTCAGAGAATGTTTCATTCAAAAACTTCCTGACGTTCCAAGAATAGTGGCAAGGGGCTCCGTCATACTAGAAAACTGTTTGGTTCACAAGGTCTGAGGTCACCAGCTGTGGAAGGAAGAAGTTTTCCAACATTTCAAAATATCGCTCTCCGTTCACAGTTGCTTCCTCAAAAAAGAACGGACCGATGACTTGGGATTTTCTTAAAGCACACCATACATCGACATTTGAAGAGTATTTCTGATGATGCCACAATTCCCGTGGTTTTTCATTTCCCCAAATACGACAATTGTGGCTGTTAACTTTGTCAGTGAGATGAACTGTTGCTTCATCAGAAAATGTTAACTGGTTCAAAAAGTTCAGATCTTCTTTGATTCTTGTGAGAAATTCTTTCCAGAATTCAAGCCTAGCACTGTTATCCTCCTCTTTACATCTCGAACAGCTTGGATTTTGTAGGGATGTTGATGTAACTTCACCGTTAAAATCTTACAGACTGTTGAGACGGGAGTGTTCATTTCTCTAGAAGAACTGGTAAGTGACTTTTTTGGGCTTCTTTCGAACGGTTCTCGAGCAGATGCTGTGCTCTCTTACTGAGAGCTGGTCTACTGGAACGCGGTCTGTCATGCACTGAACCTGTCTCTTTAAATTTTTTCATCCGTTCTCTTGTTGCATGTTCAGATGGCGGATATTTGTTGTACTGTGCCCGGAACTTGCATCTCACTGCTGTAACAGAGTTCAGTTCAGCTAATCACACCATGCAGTTTACTTTTTCTTCAGTTGAAGCCATAAAGGGGTTAAGTCGGGTCCATCTATCTGCAAAAAAACAAAACAAAAAAAGCAGAATAGAAGCGAACGTTGCATTGTGCGAGTGTGATATGTGCGGATATGTTGACGCGTAAAGTGAGGGTGTAAACTGTGAAAAAAAATCTTTAAGTCATAGATTTTTATTATATGTACTATTTTGTTCTATTTGGAAAAATTAAAAAGTTATTTATTCTTACCCCCCCCCCCCCGACAGACTTTATAACAACCCGTATATACGCCTCGGTGGTGTATGGGTTACCATCGGTGACTACGAATCCCCTCTGATTCGATTCCTGGCAAGGCAGGGAGCGTGTATCTCACTCAACTGTTCATCCTTCGGTAAAAAAATTTTTAAAATTGGTTGGTAGACAAATGGGTACCCTGGGTAACCTAGTGGTTAAAGACGCTCGGCTACTGATCGGGAGGTCATGAGGTCGAGTCCGGGAGAGGAATTTGTAATTCCTGACATGAGTGTAGGTAGTGGTTCGGATTCCAGACTAAGCTATAGATCTAAGGTAGAATAACAAGCTTGACCTTCGTCAGAATGAAAAATTCGGGCTGAAGCAAACTAAGGTAAAAGTAAGGAAAGGTAATTATATATATATACAGGGTGGGTAAAAAGTGGTGACCCCTTAGAGGCAAACTGTCATATTAAAAAAAGTAAGGGGATTAGAGCTCCCAAACTTCATAGATGCTTACCTTAGCATGTTATTCTTCTTAATTGAGAAGTTGCTCGATGTGTCCCCCTTCCTGCTCAACGCAGGCCTCCAAACGTGGATGCCACTGATCAATACACCTGTTTACATATCGTTGAGACACTTTCTCCCAACCGAGCAGAATTCTTTCGCGTAGTTCATCTATGTCTCTTATATTGGTACCAGGGACGTAAACTTTGTCCTTCAGGGCTTCCCAAACACCATAATCTAGTGATGAAAGATCGGGGCTACTAGCCGGCCACATATTGGGTTCGATAAAATCTGGTGTTTTGTTCTCAAGGAATGTGACAGTTTGGCGTGCTCTGTGAGCAGGGGCTCCATCTTGTTGGAAAGTATATCTTTCACCACTAATTCGTCGAATATCAGTTAGATAGAATGAAAGATACACTTTCCAACAAGATTGAGTCCATGCTCACAGAGCACGCCAAACTGTCACATTCCTTGAGAACGAAACACCGGATTTTATCGAACCCAATATGTGGCCGGCTAGTAGCCACGATCTTTCACCACTAGATTATGGTATTTGGGAAGCCCTGAAGTCCAGAGTTTACATTCCTGGTACCAATATAAGAGACATAGATGAACTACGCAAAAGAATTCTGCTCGGTTAGGAGAAGGTGTCTCAACGATATGTAAACAGGTGTATTGATCAGTGGCGTCCACGTTTGGAGACCTGCGTTGAGCAGGAAGAGGGACACATCGAGCAACTTCTCAATTAAGACGAACAACATGCTAAGGTAAGCATTTATGAAGTATGAGAGCTCTAGTCCCCTTATTACTATTTTTAATATGACACTTTACCTCTAAGGGGTCACTTTTTATTACCCACCCTGTATATATACACACACACACACATCGTTAACCTCGTTGCTCTTCCGTGCGTTGGTCTCTCTTCACACGTAGGTCAAACTGGTGGCCCCGCCTCTAGGTCTGGCTTGGTGGAGGAGCGAGTTGCTTTCTTGCGCTCTTCACTGTACATAGCCAGCTACACTCGGCTCATCTGGTACCGTTCTGAGCCAGGTATCTAGTCTTCTCTTGAAGACTTCAACTTTAAACCCTGTAACGTTTCTGAGGTCATTTGGAAGCTGGTTAAAAAGTCTTGGCCCCCTGACAACCAAGCTATTTTCTTTCAGTGTTGAGGAGGTCCCTTGACGGGCCTTTAGTTTGGGAACACTACACATTCTGCCTTTCCTATTTTCCAGTGCTGTTTGAATGGTAATTGGGTTTAGTTTTAGGTTTGGTACCAGTTTTTCGATCATTTTCCATATGTAGATTATGGTATACCTCTCTCTTCTTCTTTCCAGGGAGTACAGATTTAGTTTACGTGGTCTTTCCCAGTAGTTGAGTTCTTTGGAACCATCAATCGTGGCTGTGAAATGTCCCTGCGTTTCTTGTAGTTTATTTGCTTCTTCCTTTTTATATGGGGACGTCAAAACTGAGCAGTATTCAAGTTCGTGTACGGAAAATTCCCAGTCGGAATATTGCCAGGCGGAAAATTGCCAGGCGGAAAATTGCCAGTGAGAATATTGCCAGGCGGAAAATTGCCAGGCGGAAAATTGCCAGTGGGGAAAATTGCCAGTGAGAATATTGCCAGGCGGAAAATTGCCAGTGACAAAATATGTAAAAATTTAGAAAGTAAGAAATAAAGTAATTGAGAAAAAGGACGTGTGTGTGTGTGTGCGTGTGTGTGTGTTCCAGCCATAACTCCAAAATGGAAGCAGTTACAAACATGAACCTTCACACATATTGATTAGGTCCCCAGGTTGTGCACCTGGGTGTTAATAAATTAAATAATTAATTTTAAAAAATTAAATGACGTCATCAAGATCATTACGTCATTATATATATATATATATAATATATATTATATATATATATATATATAATATATATATATATATCGAAACCTATGGTAAAATTATTGAATACCCGGTTAGGTTCATTGAATGCCAGGTTTGGTCCTCTGTACGCCCTTGACGATTGGTTAGGTTAAGTCGTGATATTTTCGTTAGCTTTAACGAAAAGGCTTTAGCTCAGACCAAGAAATTGCACTTCGAAAGAGGGACAGCGAGACATACTGCCAAAAAGTACAAAAATATCAATGACAAATTGGAGAAAGTCATCCGTCAGTATAATGAAGAAGATAAATTGACATTTCTTCGATTTATTGCTTATAATCTTCATACTTTTTGAGGCTTTCCTTTCCTTAACAAGTTTTAGCATTTTAAAATTTTAAATAATAATATTTTAATAAATAAATCCTTTTTTGTGAATTTTAGTTTTTTTCTCACTGGCAATATTCCGGCTGGCAATATTCTCACTGGCAATTTTCCCCACTGGCAATTTTCCGGCTGGCAATTTTCCGCCTGGAAATTTTCCGGCTGGCAATGTTCCTACTTCCATTCAAGTTTTGGTATAATCAGTGTTTTTAGCAGGGGAATCATTACTGTCCTGGCCCTTCTTTTGAACGTTCTTAATACCTGTCCCGCGACTCTTTTTGCTTTATCTATCGCTATCTGATTTTGTGTTTCAAATTTCGCATCATCAGTCATTATTACCACCAGATCGATCGCTTTCGTGCTTCTCTGAATTTCCTGTCTATCTGGAGCATAATATGCAGTCTGTTTAAGTTCTTCTTTTCTACCATATCTGAAGAGCTGAAATGTCTCGGTGTTAAATGTCATGTTGTCTTCTGAGCATTTGTATATTTTGTTCGTATCCCTCTGCAAGGCCTCCACTTCATTTACATCACTGATTTTTCTGCTGATCTTTGTATCGTCTGCAAAGGATGTTACTATACTGTTGCTGTTTACTCCGCTGTATATATCTGTTAGCATGATAATGAACAGGAGTGGGGCCAGTACTGTTCCTTGTGGAACTGAGCTGCATACTTCCGATTCTGATGATGATATACCTTGAATTTTGACGACCTCTAGACGTTCTCTGAGGAAGTTGTAGATCTATTTTCCCACTTTGCCTGTTATTTCCATATATTTCATTTTATGTGCTATTGTACCGTGATCACATTTATCGAAAGCTTTAGCAAAATCTGTGTATATGACATCGTAGTTGTCATTTCCTTCCAGTACATCTAGCTTATTGTTTTATTGTTCTGTTAGTTGTGATAGGCATGATCTACTTGATCGGAATCCGTGCTGATTTTCGTTGAATCTTTCCAGTGTCACCAAGAAATTGCAAATTTTCTCTCTAACTATTCTTTCAAATACCTTGGTGAGGTGGGACGTCAATGACACTGGTCTTTAGTTCTTTGCTTGAGATCTATCCCCTCCTTTATATATAGGGATCTCCATATCTAGTATGAAGGTGTAGCTATTTCATTTTTACAGTTTTTAATCAATAATGTGTTCCACTTGTCCTGACCTGCAGCTGAATGTGGTTTCATTTGTCCTATAGCTCTTGCTACATCTTCTGGGGTAAAATCGAAGTCTGTTATACACTCTCCTTGCAATTTCTCTTCAAAGAATGCATCTATGTCAGGTTTCGCTTTGTCACTTTTTGGGGTACTGAAAATTGATTCATACTGGGCTCTCAATGTTTCAGATATTTATTTTGGATCGTTGGTTTGTTCATTAATTCTCTTCCTTAAAGACCCAATAGCGGCGCGCGTTTTTGTTTTCCTTTTCGCATATCTATAGAAGTATTATGGATTTCCTTCCATTGCTTCTACCGCCTTTTCCTCTTCCTTTTCTGTATGGTCCTTAATCAGCGTTTGTCTTTCCCTATCGATACCCTCCAGTTTTTCTTGTATTACTTTCCTGGCATTATCTCCGCAGTTGGCTAACTTCGCCTCCACTCTCTTTCTTTTGCGGAATATTCTTCTCTTTTGCCTCTCTAGCCAGCTCCTCTTTCCTTTTGGTTGTGATTTCGGAGTATATTTTTCTAAAATTCTCAGCGTTTTTTCTTACACGGTTGTTAGCAGTTGTTTTATTCTCTAAAACTGTTCTCCACTCTATTTGGGCCATGTGCGATCTGATTGCTTCCCAATTTATAGTCTTGAAGTTTAAGTTAAAGGACCCAAAATTGCTTCTTTCCTCAATATGTGTATTGTCTTTTAATGTTATCGTGATATTTGTTGATATCTCGATTAAGTTGTCGTCTGAGATAAAGGTTGGGGTTATTTTTATATCAGTAATCAAGTTCGTGTTATTCGTGAATATCAGATCTAGGCAGTTATTTTTTAAATATTTTTTTATATATTTTATATATTTTGTAGTGGTTAGCGTCGCTGACTACGAATCCATCGGCCACGGGTTCATGACCCGGTGACGGCAGCCGGTTCGCAGCAAAACCCAGCTGTTCATCCTTCCACATAATAAAGAAAGTGGTTGGTAGATAAATGGGTACCCTAGGTGGCCTAGTGGTTAAGACGGTGGGCTGCTGGTGGGGCGTGGTTCGGATTCCACGTTAAACTGTAGGTCTAAGGTAGAGCGAAAAGCTTGACCTTCGTCAGAATGAACAATTCGGGCGGAAGCTAATGAAAGGTGTGTGTATATATATATATATTATATATATATATATATATATGGATGAATTTCACAATTAAACACGTGAGATTAATGAATGATGCAAACCCACAAGGAAAATGAAAAATGATTCCAAGGTCTTTCGTGTATTTAGAAGTACATTCCCTGACGAGGTGTACTTCTGAATACACGAAAGGACTTGGAATCATTTTTCTTTTTCCTTGTGGGTTTGCATATATATATATATATATATATATATATATAATATATATATATATAATTGAGAAATCGGTTTGCTAAAGAGTTATTATTATTATTATTATTATTATCATTATTAAGAAGAAGAGGAAGAGTAAGAGGACCCAAGTTACTCGTAGAAGGAAATACAAACGAAGAATGAAATTAATTTTCATATTTGAAGACTCAAAAATGTAAAAAAAAAAAAAAAAGAACAGACACCGCAATTAATGTTTCCGTCCCGCCAGCTGAACTAATTAGACTGGAGATCGTGGTTACAGCCTCCAGGTGCGCTGTGGCCTTCCCTCCGCCTTTGTTATACGCTCTTCAAGAATATACATTCTTATTAAAGATCGGAGAATCTATCTTCAGAACCTTCTTCAGAATCAATGAATTACTTTAAACTCCTTAAAATTTTTAATTTCGACCAAGTGTAATTTTTAATTTAGTCCAAATGGTAAATAAGCCATCATACTTATGAAGATAATACGCTTTTAAGTTGTTACAAATAACGAAAGGAAAATGTAATATTTTGAGGACGACGGGAAGTCGATGTGAAATTTCTTATAGGATTTACGGTGGGGGACTATCATTTTCGCTGTCGCTGTCGTTTACTTCCTCATCGTAGTTCTCGTTCTCGTTGTCGTAGTAAGTTTTTACTAAATACGGCTGTTGCATCTATTTGTATTTATAGTTCTTGCAAAAATGGGGGTGCATTTTGAAGGAAGACTTTCGAAAGAGCGACGGAACAAACTTTCGAGAATCGAGAATTTTTTTCTCGACAGCAAAAATTTTTTACGAAACGAAAAATGATTTATTTTAACCCAACTAAATTTGATCTAACATAACCCAATTTAACTTACCCCATTCCCACCCCCAATCTAGCGTAACCTAATCTAATTTAACTTAACCAAACCTAACCTTTAC
Source organism: Bathynomus jamesi (assembly GCA_023014485.1). Lineage (NCBI taxonomy): Eukaryota > Metazoa > Arthropoda > Malacostraca > Isopoda > Cirolanidae > Bathynomus > Bathynomus jamesi. The sequence goes on along the minus strand of JAJOZX010015384.1, from coordinate 42,046 downwards.
CACCTAACCTAACCAAATTATCTCTACCTAACATTCATTTACGAAAAAATTTATAAATTTCATAATAAAATAATAAAAAAAAAATTAATTTAAAGAAGTTCTCTTCAAATTTCTGTCTGTTCTGTCGAAAACGTTTAATATTTCCGTTTTTATATTTTCTGCAATGATTATTTCCAACTCAGTGTCATTTACGATTCTCATTCGTGGTCCGGAAATGAGAATGAACAAAGGGAGACACTCACATTTGAGAAAAAGTTTATTCATTTGATAAACAATGTCACTTCCATTGGCATTCTCGGTAAAGGCGCTAAATGAGATTGGATAATATTCCCTAACCTAACTGAAATTAACTTAACCTAACGTAATCTAACTTAACATTAGCCTTACGTGACCTAACTTAGTCTACCCTAATAAGAGAATGGCTAATATTTGAGAATATTAATATGAGAATAGCTAATATTTCCTAACTTTACTGAACTTAACTTAACCTAACGTAATCTAACTTAATATTAACCTTACCTAACCTAACTTAACGTAAACTAATAATAATAATTTTCAAATCGTTAATTCCTCTTCCCATTGTAAGAGTTCCCACTTCGAACTACGTATTTCGTCGAATTTTTTTCATCGAAAATTGCGTCAGATCACTCTTTTCACCCTTCTTTTTTCATCGAAAATTGCGTCAGATCACTCTTTTCACCCTTCCCAAAACCAGAATTTATTTTCTTATGTCTGAGATTCTCGCTTCGAGTATTCCTACTTTCAGATCGCGAATGGGAATAGCAAAAACATCAAGTGGGAAGTAATATTTTCAGTGTCGGATTTATGCTCCAACTCGGTCGGCCGCCATTGACGTAGTTTAGTGTGAAATGTCGTTTCCTCGTAAACGAAGTAAAGACAGTGAGGTCGGCGGGGGTTCGAATCCCGTTGATGGTGCCTAATAATAATCCGGGAATTAGCGCAATGGGTCTCATTGGTTGGCTAATCGCTGTGCCAGTTTCTGGCCCTCCTCTCTGATTATTATTTAACATGGTCGACCCTTTTATTTATACAATACAAACCACGAGACCCCTTTATTTATACAATACAAACCACGAGACCCTTTTATTTATGCAATACAAACCACGAGACCCTTTTATTTATACAATACAAACCACGAGACCCTTTTATTTATACAATACAAACCACGAGACCCTTTTATTTATGCAATACAAACCACGAGACCCTTTTATTTATACAATACAAACCACGAGACTGAAATATAGTTTATTTATATTCAATGTAACATTCTAAAGCTTATTTTGAGAATGAATCAAAATATATTTTAATAATTAATTTTATAAAGTGAATTAAAATCTTTTGCAAGTTTATGGAAATTGAGAATATAAAATAGACTAATCATTAATACATTCATACGTCACGCAAATATTAAAATTCATCAGTACGGTCATACTTCACACAGATATTAAAATTCATAAATTTCGATTAAATTACATTAATAAAATTATCAGAAAGAATTTTTAAACCCTTTAAAATATAAGAATTAAAAATCAGTTACAAGATTAAAATTAAAATTGAGCAACTTGGAAAAAAATTGAATTAAGTTTTTAGGAAATTTTAAAAATAAAGGTAAAGAACGTTAATGGCGGACGGATAGTCTCGTATGACAAATAATGATAATAAAGTCTAAAAATGCATAAAAAGGCTAAATATAAACAGAAAATTTTGAGAATTTACGCTTTGGTAGACAATACAATTGTAGGAAGCTTTTTATCATGCAGCCCCACTCCCCCCCACCCCACCCAAGGAGTTGAAACTATCACAGAATAAGTCATAAATAACGCTTAAAAAAACATTTGCACATATTACTCGAGATGCTGGAAGACATTACAAACACCGAGATCAAAGGATCACTTACGCGGAACATGTTTAGAGAGATGTCGAAAAACATGCTTTATTGCACATGTTTGTGAAGCGAGAGGTGAAGTGACGGTGCTTAGTTGCCTATAACCCCCACCCCAGGGGGTGGGGTATATATATATATATATATATATATATATATATATATATATAGAGAGAGAGAGAGAGAGAGAGAGAGAGAGAGAGAGAGAGTGGACAAAAGTAAATAGACACCACGATGGTTGTTCTCACAAATGGTAAAACTCATCAACAGAATGCCAGAACGTGTGACAGCTTTACATAATGGAAAGATGAAAGCAACACGATTCTAAATATATTAATTCAATAGATTTTTTATTTTTTATTGACTTTCATTATCGAATCAAAAACTATGAAAAAACGAAGGTGTCTATTTACTTTTGTTAACCCTCTGTCTATAGATATACTATATACGTGTGTGTATGCGTGTGTGCTTGTCTATTTGTGTGTGACCTAACGTCATACGGATGAAATGTCATAAGATGATGCGTCTATTCACTTCAATTAAAAGTTTCTACAAATAAAAATTTCATCTATTATTTCAAACTTTTGTTGAACATTTGATAAAAAAAAAACAGAAAAGTATTTTTTAACTGTACGACTTTTTAATTAATTTAATGAATTCACAACAATTACAAATTGAGGAAAAATGAAAGAATACCACTTATACCAGTCTTGCACGCATTTCAATTTATATATATATATATATATATATATATATATATATATATATATATATATATATATATTACAGGCAAAGTATGAAATTCAGGTATTCTATACAATACCATACCTAGGCATGGTTAGATCAACTGTATGCCCGTGACGATTGATTAGGTTATGTCGTGGTATTTTCGTTAGTTTTGACAGTAAATGAAAATATCATAACTTAACCTAAACAATCGTCAAGGGCGTACAGTTGACCTAGCCGGGCATTCAATTAACCTTCATTAACATTCATTTATTAACCTTCATTAACCTTCATTAACATTCATTTCATACTTTGCCTAAAAACCATTCGGCAATGTATAGAATGCCTTGGTATTGTATAGAATACCTGAATTTCATACTTTGCCTGTATATATATATATATATATACACACACACACACACACACACACACACACACACACACACACACACGAGGTCTGTTCAAAAAGTATCCGGACAGGGTGTTTATTTTTAGAACAAGGTCACGTTTGGAGTTGTGACTGTGTTAAACATACTGTATCTCTGCATGTTGAGACAAATTGACTAATATGGTCGCACCTCACTGTATAGCGTCAGTCCATTGTGTTGAGCCGATAAAGTTAAACGTGTTTTGTTTCGCGGCGATTTCTTCGGCGATTTCTTCGGCGATTTCTCCGAAGCTCAAACGAACCCTGAAGGGACGCCGATTCGATGATGTTGAAACCATTAAAAGAAATTAGACGGAGCAGCTTTTGCCCATTCCGAAAAGTGTTTTCAAAAAATGTTTTCAACAGTGGCAGGATCGTTGGGCAAAGAGTGTGGCTTCAGAAAGAGAGTACTTTGAGAGAGATTAAGCCCCAAACCCTGTAAGTACTATATTCTGTCTATAATCGCATCAGTCCAGATACTTTCTGAACCGACCTCATATATACTGTCTATATATTAGGACCCTGTGAATCACAATTTTTTTCGAATCGAATCTCGAATCAAATCATCCCAAACAATTCAAATCGAATCGAATCTCGAATCGAATCAACTTTACACATATAGATTATAGGGTATATATACTGAATTAAGTTTCAAATTAAACAGAAAATGGTTTCTTTATTTAGAGTAATAAGCATAAAATTAATTAAATCTTGTTGAGAACAAAGGACAAAGTAAATCCTTCTAAAAAAATGCATTAAGTATTTGATCATGAGGAGGAACAATGGTATTAAAGTATGATAAAAGTGTTATTGCGCGAGAGATTGGTCTCAGTATATAGATTGAATTATAATCTAAGTAAAAACGAAAAGTGTTTATTTACGAAAGTGTTCTTCAAAACAACATCACTGATATTGTTTACCGGACTTAATGGAGATTCGAAAATATCGAATCGGAGACCAAGCTAATGAATCAAATCAAATCCTCTCTTCCGATTCAAAATCAAATCGAATCTCGAAGCTTTGCAGGGCCCTAATATATATATATATATATATATATATATATGCGCCTCGGTGGTGTAGTGGTTAGCGTCGTTGACTACAAATCCATCGGCCCCGGGTTCGAGACCCGACGGCAGCCGGCACGCAGCAAAACCCAGCTGTTCGTCCTTCCACACAATAAAAGAAAGTGGTTGGTAGATAAATGGGTACCCTAGGTGGCCTAGTGGTTAAGACGCTGGGCTGCTGATGGGGCGTGGTTCGGATTCCACGTTAAACTGTAGGTCTAACGTGGAGTGAAAAGCTTGACCTCCGTCAGAATGAACAATTCGGGCGGAAGCCAACCAAAGGTTATATATATATTCCCATCTGTGACTAGAGTCTTCCTTCGGTAATTTGCGTGATTTTATGTTTTGAAGATTGTCGCTTAAATTAAGGCTCGAGTCTTCTCAGCCATTAAGTTAATTGATGTAAACCTTCATTATGGGACTCAATAAAATGAGTTAAAAACGTCCCATCTCTCGTCATTCATCAGTGTTATGTATAACGATTTTCCTGAAAATTTAACGTGTCTCAATATCTCGTCACAAAACAGACTGAAGTTTTAGTATTGTAATCGTTTATCTTGAAGTGCGTTTGAGTGAGGGACTCGGTAACCTTATGTGAATGATTTGGGCACAGATTACTCACTCATTTTCAGTTGTTTCCTTCTTCGTGGGTTGTAGTGCCTTAAGTAGACTAGATTGCTTTGTCATTAGGAGCTCCAAAAAGCGATTACACACACACACACACACACACACACATATATATATATATATATATATATATATATATACATACTGTATATATACTGTATGAAACCTTTAATATTGCGCTACACATATCAAAAGCTTCTTATAGAGTCAGGCACAAATCCTTAATTTCCAAAATGCCCTCCTTCGGTTTTATATCTTTCTATCTGTGCCTTCATCTCCGATTTCCTTTTTGGCCGGTTGGAGATGGCCACTGTCACTTCTCCTAAAGCTATTAATAGTAGTGTTCCTTAGGGCCCTGTCTTGTCACCCACTCTCTTCCTTTTATTTATCAATGATCTTTTATGTCGCACTTCCTGTCCTAACCACTTCTATGCCGATAATTCCACCCTTCGTTTCTCCACCCGCTTCACAAAGCGTCCCTTTGAGCAGTCACTCCATGTTTTGCAGATGACGGCTATGGCGCACATGACCTCTGATCTTTCTATTATCTCTGACTGAGGCAAAGTAAACCTTAAGGCTTTCAGTGCCTCAAAAACTCAGTTCCTTTACCTGTCTACTCGTCACAGTCTACTCCTCTTAGCTTCAACAATACGCAACTCAATCCTTTCTCTTCTCTTAACATTCCTTTTCTCTTGATCTTTACTGGAAAGATCACATATAATCTATTTTTAAAACAGCATCTAAGAGGTTAGGTGTACTTTACAGGCTCCGTAGTTTCTTTACCTCCACTCAGTTACTTTCTCTGTACAGGGGTCTTGTCTGCCCCTGTATGAAGTGCGCTTTTCGTGCACAGAGTGGCTTACTATCACGAGAGTAGAGAAAATCTCTTCCCGGCGTGGAATATCAATGGTTTTTTTTTTTTTTTTTTGCAGAATTTTATTTTATTTATTTTTTATTATTATTAACCTTTATTAATAATAATAAAATAAATAAATTTTTTTCAATTTACAATGACATGAATAGTTGTGAAGCTCGACTATTTATTTTATTTAATTTGGCCCTTTAGCTTTAGGCTTTACTGGGCTCTTATTAAAAATAAGCAGCTAGTTGTTATTAATTAATAATAATGAATAAATAAATAAGAAAATAAGTATTATTAATAGTTAAAACATGTATTACAATGTTAAATAACATTAATGGACAATATTAAACAATATTAGTGGACATTAATCCTAGATTTTTGTTAGTATGCCATTATTAATCGGGATTTCAACTTGGTTTTAAACAAATTTACATTCACAATATTTTTTATATCGGCATGCAAGTCATTCCATAGTTTCAATCCAATGAAAATGGGTAGTTTTTGAGATGAAGACAATCTAAATTGAGGTATAACAAGCTTTGATCTATTTCTGGTCTGATACAAGGGATTTCTTGATGAGTTACAAAATATCTATTTACCCATTGCAAATTACTAATTTTGTTCTTATGCTTGTAAATAAAAATAAAATGTGCCAGTTTGGTTATATCGTTGAGCTTTAATAGGTTTAGCTCTTTAAATAATGCACTAGAGTGATCAAGGAAATCAGCATCAGATAATAACCTTATTGTTCGTTTTTGGATGACAAAGATACCATTTAATGCGTTATTAGCGGATTTTCCCCAAACAAGGGTGCAGTATGTTATATAAGGAAGAACAAGAGTATGATAAAGAGTCAATAAAACTTGTTTAGGGACTATATTTCTAAGTTTAAACATTATAGCAACGCTCCTTGAAATCTTTTTCGCGATATAATTTACATGATCACTCCACTGCAAATTCTTATCTAGCATTACACCAAGAAATCTTGTTACAGTACACTCCTTTATGGCGATTTCATCAACATTACGTTCATCAAGATATACATTTCTTTTATTAGTAAAAATCATGAAATTTGTTTTACTGGTATTTAAGACGAGTTTATTGGTGGTCAACCATTTCATGACACTGATGAATTCTGAATGAAATAATTATATTCTTAGCTGTATTAACATCTTTGCAAGAAAAAGAGACAGTTGTATCATCTGCAAACATTATGAAGTTCAGTATATCAGATGAACGTGGAAGGTCATTTATAAATAAAATAACAGTCGACCCAGAACTGAGCCCTGTGGCACACCATGTTTGACAAGCGCTTTAGTTGAGCAATCCTTATTTACTGATACAAAATGATATCTATTGGACAAATAACTTTTAAACCAATCATAGATTGCTCCTCTAAAGCCGTAACAATATAATTTAGTACGTATGATATTATGGTCTATTACATCAAACGCCTTACTCAAATCCATAAATATTGGTATTATGTCTTTGTTCTCCTTAGCTATATTTACATTTTCCATAAGATTTAAAATAGCCAGTTCCGTTGTTTTATTATTACGGAAGCCATATTGATTTGGAGATAATAAATTGTAAGATTCTAAATATCGCTGCATTCTACTTTTTAAAATTTTTTCAAAAACATTGCTGAATACAAATAACACACCGGCCTGTAATTTGTTGCTAGTGTAGGATCACCCCCTTTAAAAAGAAGTGTTATATAACCAGTTTTTAGTATTGATGGGAGTATTCTTTGGAAATACTTTGATTGATAATTTTAGCCAAAGTTACAGATATCTTATCTTTAACAAGTTTCAGTATAGGTACAGGAATGTTATGAATGTTATTTTTTGTATATTTTAATTTACCAATAATATTCTGGACCTCAGTAGAGGTAGCAGGAACAAAAGAAAATGAATTTAGTGGGCTGAGTGGCATATATTCTAGAGGTGAGTAATCATTATTTATTAATTGTGAGCGAAGCTTATCCACTATTGAAGTAAAATGTGCATTTAAAGAGTCTGCAATAGCAGTATCATCAGTAATTTCTTTATTATCAACATTTAATTTCTCTATTGAATTTTTCTTAATTTGTTTTCCGAGAAGATTGTTTATGTCCCTTATGGCAAATGAAAGTTTTTTCGTGTGTGATCACCCATTGTTTTTACTGCGAATTCAAGAGCCTTCCACTTAAAGGTGTTTATGAGGCAAGAGTGATCAAGTAATGAAGAGTTCACAGACATAGTACAGGACAGACCATAACAAGTGAAATTAGAACTCTGTATTTATAAGATGCATATATAGTATACTATTTAGAAATAGATGTAATTTTGAAGCTCAAACAAAAGTTAATCCTTCTGCAGCCAACATGCACGCATGACATGATGGGATTTATGAGTGGAGGAGAGGATTAAAATTTTTTTTATGCGGAAAGGAGGGGCCAAGAGTGAGCGCCCGCAAAAACGTACCCCAATAGAAGAAGGAGAGAGCCGAAATCAATGTCTCCTAAGCTCAATGATGTAACTTTTTTTTTTTATAAATTTGGAAATGATTGTGTAGTGTGTACGACGCATGTTGTAGTGAGGAATAGAGGAAGAAGTGTGTGGTTGAAATCATGCTAGAATCCTCACAGGGTAGATGAGACGGAAAAAGATCAGCTAAGGAGGACAGTAACGGGAGAAACGGAAGTTCCAGTATTCCCTGTCTAACGTAGCCCCGAAGCACTTTCCTGGTCGATTGGTATCTACAATCTCCTTCTAACAAATGGGAAATTGGGAAAATGGGAATAACCATGATGGAAACTAAACGGTACGAGGTGTTGATTTCTCTTAGTTGCACTTCGATTGGGTACGAGATTAACGAACATTCGCTCTTGGAGTGAACTCATTATGAACGAAGCTAGAAATAATACGGAATTGGGAATGATTCAAAACGGTTATTTCAGCCTTCGGAATAGACACACACACACACACACACACACACACACACACACACACACACACATATATATATATATATATATATATATATATATAGTTATAGTTATAGTTATAAAGGCCCAAGTAACTCCACCATTTGTGTAAGTTTTCGTCCGTGCTTATTTTTTACGTAGAAGTTACAACAGGCCATGCTTTTTATATTTTCCAATTTTTAATCCCTTTCGCTTGTATTAAGGTAGAGGATGTTCTATCAGGAAGTTTGGAGAAAGCGCTTTTTTTACTGTGTTCAAAGACTGTATTCCGAATTTCACCCACGTTAGGATTTTAATTCAAAAACCCGAAATCAAATAAATGTACTTCATGCTACCTCAGGCTTTTACACACTCAGTAATTTGTTTTAGGTTAGGTTAGGGCTCCAATCCTAATTTCGAATCGGACATAGAATGATGATCACAAATAGCTCTTTCTAAAAGTTATTAACAAAATGAGGGTTTAATGTGCACTGCTTTACTTACCGCCTCCTGTAGGCATTTCTTCATAAGAGAGTCTTCCCGAAGTTTTGTTCACATATTTGTAAATGAATCGTGCCACTAAAAGTAAATTTGCATTAGCGGTAGGCCGAAGACAATCGGTCTTGACGATATTTCTCTGTTTACCTGGAACCGTGTTGTAGGCCACGGATAATGAAGGGGTTCGAATTAACAAACTGAGGTTGGTATACTCTCCATCTGTGCATTTCATCTACATCTTTTGCCAAGGTTGGTATACGCTCCATCTGTGCATTTCACCTACATCTTTTGCCACTCTATTTTCAAAATTCAGCACAGATAAAGCAACTGATGGGACTGAATGAATAAGAAGAATATTATATGAGCATGAAACCAGTAAACGCACATGCCCTTTACTCCTTCACTACCGTTAGGGTTCTCTTGCTGACATCTACCTGACTGAAATGAGTGTCATTATAAGACGAACGTAGCCAGACATTCAAAAACTACACCCACGAAGTCGTGAAAATCAAAAATAAATCAAACGCCACAAGAAACCGTATAAGACTATTTATTTATAAACAAATGAATAAATAATAAAATAAATAAATAAATAAATACACACATAAATGTACAAACCAATACATAACTGAATGAAACATAGAATATTAGATCAATGACTGAAATAAAATCATTGATTTGATCTAATCAAAGACACGAGCCTTGTCTTGGGATAAGGCACGCACCAACCGTTATCGTGAGAATGTTTTGCTTACTAAAGTTTTGCGTATAAACACGTATGCCTGTTCGTATAAAATGGCAGAATCGACAGGCAGAGATTCCCAATACAATAATATAAATGAAAAGGTGTTATCCATTAATCAGTGGCGAATTTTATTTTAAACTATACCCACGTGCGTATAATGCGTATGCATAGATACACTACTTAGTATAATACGTGACGTATCACGCGTACGCGTAATGCGTAGGAAAACCTCATCTGAAAGGAATAAGTGCAGATGAAAATAGATGGAAGGGTTCTGTGAGTGTAATTCTCAACGTTTGGAATAACGTGGTGTTCCCTAATAAATCCAAATTTCAACAGTTTAAATCTGGGGATCAAATTTGAATAGGAATAATTCCATCTAAAACTTTCTATCCTCAGTGCATCGACCCTACATAAAAATATTGGGGAGTGGGTGTCATGAAAAACCAGCTCTCATATTCACAAAGGAAAATTTAAATTCCGTTAGGAGGGTGGAAACCTTCAAGAACCATCTGCATTCACAGTGCCAGAAAGCATCCTTAAATTTTAGTGAAATATTTTGCGTTCCGTCCCTAGTATGTCCATTATGTTTTCTTTGAGCATTCCACATCCCTGCCATTGAATCTTAATGACTCGCCTGCGGAATTATTGTACCGTAGATCGAAAGCTAAGAACACGCAGTCTATACGTGCCTCGAAATGAAAGGAGCGTTGCAGCTGATACGTTGCAACCTGGATCGAACTGTTATTCAAAATCTTGTAGATTTTTTGGCACACACGATTAAGGAGTTCTTCAATGCAAAAAAAGGTGCTTTCACCAATTACCGGAAAAAAAGCTTTTTTTCTGCATGTTTTTCTTTATTTATACACCAATCATTGATGAGAACTTTCATTGCCGTTAAAAGTATCTCTATGTTTTGGGGCTAGGTCCCATTAGATCAGCGAGGTTAAGCAAACGTTGGGCCTGATAAGCAGTTGAATGAGTAACCGTCACCGATGATATAGCGACGGCCAATGGTAGGAATCCACGCAAAGTTGTATGTCCCCTCCTCAGTCCAATGCCTTTTGCTTTTTCGAGAGAATCTAAACATCAACTATAACGGTTATTCTCACGAGTGAATATACTCTAAGTTCTTACTCTCCGCATAGAACCATTTTCAGGTGCTTCAATGAATCCTCAACCATAATTTCAAAGTAATAGTTTTAAATCCTTTATAAATTTCACGCATCGCCTAATTCTGATCCGATCTCACGAAGTTCTTAAAAATATTTGTATTTCATTGTGTTTCACAGGCAAATTTTTATTAATAATGGAAAAATAAGACCCTCATATTTTTTACCTCACTCTCTTTTTACATCAAACGAAAGAATAATTCATTCCGACTGTAACATTTTTTTTGAGATCAAAGATTTAATTTCAAATTTTTTAGTTCAGTTTTTACGGTTCCCTAAATATTTGTTTATATATTTAAATTAAAACTAGGCAGTTGTAATAAAAAAAAAAGTTATTGGGACAAATGGAACAGAGAGAGAGAGAGAGAGAGAGAGAGAGAGAGAGTGGATGCGAGTGTAGTAATGCTTAGTTAAGATTATTAATTGGTTTAATTAAATAAGATAATGTTTAATATAAATTTACTAAAAATTGTGATGATTACGATAAAGCATGGTTGTTAGATTTGAATTGTTTAAAATGGGTAGGGTTGGTAATCCTAAATAGGCCCGGAGAGTGGACTATACCTATAACGGTTTTTCAGTCTTGAGGTAGACGCGATACGCGTAAGATTTAGAGCCATGTGATCTTAAAGTTAAATTGTTTTGCGCCCTCTCCGACCTAAATATATTTAGTAATATTTCATACTCGCATATCTCCTAATTAACTAAACCACTTTCGAAATTAATAAAACGTAACAAGTGGTAAATAAGAGTATTATTATACCTTTCCCCCCCTTCGTTTTGTAACGGTCTTTTAGAGTCAGAACTCGGCGTGGCTACCGGAAACTATACGAGGAAAGTGATAAATTAAAGAATGAGCAATAGAGATATAGTAAAGTAGAAAGAAGCGTAAATAAATAATGAAGAAAAAGATATAATAAAAGCGTTCACTACAGAGAGAGAGAGAGAGAGAGAGAGAGAGAGAGAGAGAGAGAACACCACGATAAAAAATTTAAAATGTATTTGTTGAAAATAAAAATTTTAAAATTAAAAATCTTTAATTTTTCGCTTATATTTCATTGAATGGTAACGCGAAACGAAAGACAATATTTTCGCAATCACGGAAGTGAAATTGCTTTAAAATCTCTCGAGAAGTTAAATCTAAAACATCAGCAATACAACGTAAACACTAACATGCAAAGCTGTAACGCCAAATCTAAATTAAGGAGGAGCGGGCAATAGCTAACTAACTAAATTCTGCAGTAGAATTTAATGTTAAATGATAAATAATTCTACCATCGTCAAATGGCTGCATTCTGAATGCTGAGGTGAATTAGAATCAACAGCTGCAAATGGTCGCATTTATATATTATATCTGGCTTCCTCAAATTAACGCTAAGACAGGCACACTTGTTTCGTAATTATCAAATCTAGCGTACATGTCGGAATATATAACTGCAAAGCAATATACAGTGTGTGTATATATATAATATATATATATATATATTATATATATTATATATATATATATATATATATAATATATATATAATATATATATAGGGTCCTATATATTTTTAAATAACCAAATAAAGGCAATTTAGTTGCTATACTGAACAATTAAGCTCCATCATTTTTATACGCCACGCTTTGCGCGAAATACTACTAGAAAATGTCAATATAACAGAGAATTATTTTTCACGCGTGACATATATATTTATATATATACATATACATATACACAGAGTATATATATATATATATATATATATAATAAGAAAAATAAATTTTAAATGTTCCTCATAGTATATGGGCTATTTTTTTCATTCATTTCACACTGGATGGTTTTCCATACGAGTAAAATTTTACGTTTGGAACAGTAGAGTAATCTATTTATTTGGTTTTAACATTATTTTCATTCATTTTGAAAATTACTTATTTCTTTTTAAGCTCAAATTGTATTAAATAAGCCTCGATCTATTCACTATACTTAAAGTTACTATTTTACCATCCAGTACCCGCGGCAGTTCGGTGAGTAATACCGTTTCTCTATAAGAGAAATAAAGAGACTGAGGTCAGGGGTTCGAATCCCGATGATACTGGTAATAATAATAATAATAATACTAATAATAACACGGGAGTTGGAGCAATGGGTCGTATTAGTTGGCCTGAGCCCTGTGCCAGTTTTTGGCTCTCTTCATTGATTACACAGGCCTGCGATGGTTTTGTTGTCCGAGATATTTTAGCACTTATATAGTAATTCTTGCACGCTGATTCCGAAAATAATAATCATTTCTTGCCATGACGTACAGATTTTTCACAAAATGTCATATTTCATATTACATATGGAAGTAATTTTCATTAAAATTGACTCAATTAAATTTTGATTAAAAACTAATGCCTATAAATGCTTCCAGATCAAACATTTTCTATTATATTTGTGGAAAATTTATTGTGAAAAAACAAAGGCAAGATATTACAAACTTCGTCAAGAAAGCATACTGTGCGTACTTCGGAATGAAACGTGGGGATCAAGACAAATCATGGGCTCCACATCAAGTTTGCAGTGTTTGTGTTGAATAACTTAGACTGTGGAGTAAAGGTAAAAAGGATTCTTTACCTTTTGGGATTCCAGTGGTATGGCGTGAGCCTAGAAATCACAGCAATGACTGCTATTTTCGTTCATGTAACGTGCAAGGCTACAATACTAAAAATAAAAAGGAAATTTCTTATCCAAACTTTCAGTCTGCTATAATACCTGTTGCTCATGGATCTGGTATACCTGCACCTACTACACCAAATACTCTTGATATAACTTCATCTGATTCGGTGTCTGATGAGATGGAAACGATGATATTGCTTGTTTTCAAACCGAAACATCTGGTGAACCGCAATTGTTTACACAAAGTGAACTTAATGATTTGGTAAGAGATTTGTGTCTCCCGAAAGATTCTTCAGAGATTTTGGGATCCAGACTTCCTGCAAGGAATTTGCTTTCTCCCGGGACGTCATTTTACTGGTGCAGAAATCGAGAAAAAGAATTCATCCAATATTTTTCTCAAGAAAATTCACTGGTATATTGCAACAATGTTTCGGAACTAATACTTAAGCTAGGCGCTGCAGTCTATGACCCAAATGAGTGGAGACTTTTCATTGATTCCTCCAAAAGAAGTCTAAAAGGCGTCCTTCTTCACAACGGTAACTTGTATGCATCCGTTCCTGTGGCTCATTCGGTTCACTTGAAGGAAACGTACGAAAATCTTGAGCTTCTTCTAGCTAAGGTTAAATGCAAAGAACACGGATGGCTACTTTGTGGAGACTTAAAAGTGATTTGTATGTTGTTAGATCAACAACCAGGTTATACAAAGTTCCCATGTTTTTTGTGTGAATGGGATAGCCGAGCAAGGACTTAGCACTGGATATAAAAGGAATGGCCAAACAGAGTCAACCTGACACCTGGTTCTAAAAACATTCACCGTGAAAGTTTGGTTCACACGAAGAATCCTTTTACCTCCGCTTCACATAAAACTGGTCTTGATGAAGCAATTTGTTAAGGCCTTGGACGAAGATGGAGATTGTTTTAAGTATCTGTGTGGTAAATTCCCAACTCTTTCGGAAGCAAAATTAAAAGAAGAAATTTTCGTAATCATTATTTTTCATTTTTAAACTGACTTGAAGAGGAGTCGTGTTACGATTTGAAACGTGCCTTCCCTCTGATATTTTAATTAATTATTTTTATAGATTTGAAATTGTCATAAAAGAATTACGTTCTGAAGTTATTCTAAGTCAAAACGGTTTCAAATACGCTCCGTACTTCTAAGTACTTCAAATTAATCCTTTAAAGCAGGAATTTTTGTAGGGTTAACTTAGGAATGAGTCTATTTGAAACGCTACCAATTTGTACCAGTCGTCCTGAGAGGGTTAATACATCACTTGTTCCTTTTCTCTTATGTAATAATTCTGGGGTATCCCGTTTCAACATCCAGCAGTAATCAGCCATCATGTTGATGTCCCACCTTCCCTGATATCTCTTTTCCATTTTTTTGATGTCTTGGTGAAACCGTTCTCCTTGTTCTTCGCTGAGTGCTCCGAGATTCTCAGGGAAGTAATCCAAGTGTGAATGTAAGAAATGTAATTTTAAACTCGTATTACAACCCAACTCTTTGAACTTATTTAGCATGTTGTTCACAATGTTTTGGTAATTTAGGTCCTTGTTGTTCCCCAAAAATTTGCTGATAACATCCTTAAAAGCAATCCACCCTTCCTTTTCAAGATTGTTCATTGTTCTTTCGAAGTGTTCATCCAAAGACAGTTTTCTAATCTGGGGATCAACGAAACGAAGTGTAGTTAAAGCAAAATCTCTGTGGTAAAGAGCAAGTTAGATTAACTACAAATGTTTTAGGTCCTCTGAAACAATTACGGATCTGTGGTGAAGATCCATTTTGTGGAGCACCATAAAAGTGTTCCGTATTCTTAACGATTACTTCCAACTTGGCGATATTCCCATTCCCATACGCGGTACGAAAGTGGGAATACTCGAATTGTGAATTCCAGCTTCAGCAGAAATATTTCCTGATTTGGGAAAAGAGGTTTATGAAGCAAAAACCAGGCCCGAGGGGTATTTTCTATAAAAAATTCGACTTAAATTGAAAATTCCTACATTGAGAATGGGAATGGATCAATATGAGAATTGTCTCCTTTTAGATTCGCACTTTTAGATTTCTCGTTTTTGTACGCTGTTTTGAATTGGGAATGACTGAGATTTAGCGTGGGGAGTCCATGTATGACGGCAATTGCTTCCATAAAATGTATACATGTTTCTTTAGTCTTTACACAAAAAGGGATTAGGTTTTATTTCATTATTTTATTATTATAAGACAAGTACTAAAATTTGTTCAAGTTTTACGAAATACTTTTGTTCAGATGTCAAAGGTATAAATAATAACGCGTAAAAACAAAAGAAGAACGATACTATTACTATTACTACCCCAAGCCTAATTTTAATTTAATTCCAGTATTTTTATTTAATTTTCCATCAATGTTGATGAAAAACAGGTTTTCATTTAATTGCACGAAATCGAGGAGGTACATCTTACCACGCCAACCTCGCGACCCAGCGTATCTTAATTTTGGTAATGGATTGTTGTACGTAGGCGTCTAAATATTACTTCTTTATAGCGTAAATAAGTGCCCGTTTAGGTAATAAAATAAAGTTTAAGATATCAATTATGTTAATGAGAATTTCTTCCTTTTTTTGTAAACTTATTTTTAATACTTTCTCAATACTCGCGAGAGGCTTTCTTAATATTTTGTGTTTTTAATTGCAGATTGAATGCATAATTCTGTAAAATCCTTTAATAACTCGTCTTATATTGAATTTTAACTTCTATACTTGATTGGGGCGTCTCCCAAGGTCATCTCATGTTCCCCTCCCGTTTTTAATTGTCAAATTATTCACATACACACACACACACAGACACAGACACACATACACATACACACACATTTCAGATTTTTAGTAATTACTTTTGAAAACTCATATCCAACAATATATATATATATATATATATATATATATATATATATATATATATATATTCCATCCAGAATAATGAATATGCAGTTCGTGTAATTATTTTTATAAAGCTTTTGGAAAAGTGTTTCAGACCGATTACAAACTTAATCTTGAATAATTGGTGCTTTCACCTCCAAATCTCGAAGCTTTTGTCGACAAACTTCGATTAATTGCCTTTTGAATTAATTAAAAAAAAATGGAACTTTAATTTGTATATTTTATTATTTTAAGTCTTTTACAGATTAATTAAGTTTTAAAATACTGAAAAAAAAAAAAAAAAAAAAAACGAAATTCTTGTTCGAAACGTTTCAAATAAAGAAGATTTGTTTAAATTGTCAAAATGCAGACTAAAAGTTATCTTATTGTGAACAGGGTGACCCGTAAAAAAAGAGCGAAATTATATATATACACACCCTGTTAACCTTGTTTGGGTTCCGTGAGTCGGTCTTTCGGTCTTTCTTCACACGAAGGTCAAGATGGTAGCCCGCCTCTAGTCCTGGTTTGGTGGAGGAGCGAGTTGGGAACACTACACATTCTGCCTTTCCTATTTTTCAGCGTTGTCTGGGTGGTAATTGGGTTTTGTTTGAGGTTTGCTACCAGTTTTTCGATCATTTTCTATATATAGATTATGGTATACCTCTCTCTTCTTCTTTCCAGGGAGTACAGATTTAGTTTGCGTAGTCTTTCCCAGTAGTTGAGTTTTTTGCAGCCATCAGTCCTTGCTGTGAAATGTCTCTGCGTTTCTTCTAGTTTATTAATTTCTTCCTTTTTATACGGGGACGTGAAAACTGAGCAGTATTCAAGTTTTGGGATGATCGGTACTCTCAGCAGGGGAATCATTACTTTCTCGTCCCTCCTTTTGAACGTTCTTAGTACCTGTCCCGCGACTCTTTTTGCTTTGTTTATTGCTATCTGATTTTGTGTTTCGAATTTGGCATCTTCGGTCATTATTACCCCCAAGTCGACCGCTTTCGTGCTTCTCTGAATTTCCTGTCTATCTGGAGCATAATATGCAGTCTTTTTAAGTTCTTCATTTCTACCATATCCCAAGAGCTGAAATTTCTAGGTGTTAAATGTCATATTGTTGTCATCTGACCATTTCTATATTTTATTTGTGTCTCTCTGCAAGGCCTCTACTTCGTTTGCATCGCTAATTTTCCTGCTGATCTTTGTATCGTCTGCAAAGGATGTTACTATACTGTTGCTGTTTACTCTACTGTCTATGTCTGTTAGCATGATAATGAACAGGAGTGGGGCCAGTACTGTACCTTGTGGTACTAAGCTGCGTACTTCCGATTCTGATGATAATACACCTTGAATTTTGACCACCTGTAGTCGATTTCTGAGGAAGTTGTAGATCCATTTTCCCACTTTGCCTGTTATTTCCATATGTTTCATTTTATGTGCTATTATACCATGATCGCATTTGTCGAAAGCTTTAGCAAAATCCGTGTATATTACATCATAGTTTTCATTCCCTTCAAGTGCATCTAGGATATTGTTATAATGCTCTATAAGTTGTGACAGGCATGACCTTCCTGATCGGAATCCGTGTTGATTTTCGTTGAATCTTTCCAAAGTCTCTAAGAAGTCACAGATTTTCTCTCTGACTATTCTTTCATAAATTTTGGCGGGGTGGAACGTCAATGACACTGGTCTATAGTTCTTTGCTTGAGATCTATTTCCTCCTTTCTATATAGGGACGATGTTTGCTCTTTTCAAAATGTTCGGTATTTCCCCAGTGTCTAGGGATCTTCTCCATATCCAGTATAAGGGTGTAGCTATTTCATTTTTACAGTTTTTAATTAATAGTGCGTTCCATTTGTCCTGACCTGCAGCTGAATGTGATTTCATTTGTCCTATAGCTCTCGCTACATCTTCTGAGGTAAAATCAAAGTCTGTTATACATTCTCCTTGCAATTTCTCTTTCAAGAATGCATCTATGTCAGGTATCGCTTTGTCACTTTTTGGGGTACTGAATACCGATTCATACTGAGCTCTCAATGTTTCAGATATTTCTTTTAGATCGTCTGTTAGTTCATTATTTTCTTTCCTTAAGGGCCCGATAGTAGCGCACGTTTTTGTTTTCCTTTTCGCATAGCTGTAGAAGTATTATGGATTTTCCTTTATTGCTTCTACCACTTTTTCCTCTTCCCTCTCTGTATGGCCCTTTATCAGAGTTTATATTTCCCAATCGATTCTCTCCAGTTTTTCTTGTATTTCTTTCCTGGCATTGTTGTCTCCGCAATTAGCTAACTTCGTCGCTACTCTCTTTCTTTTGGGGAATATTCTTCTCTTTTGCCTCTCTAACCAGCTCCTCTTTCCTTTTGGCTGTGCTTTCGGGGCATATTTTTCCAAAATTCTCAGCGTCTTTTCTTCCAAGGTTGTTAGCATTTCCTCAGTTGTTTTATTCTCGAAAACTGTTCTCCACTCTATTTGGGCCATGTGTGATCTGATTGCTTCCCAATTTATAGTCTTGGAATTTAAGGTAAAAGCCCCAAATTTGCTTCTTCCTTCCGTATGTGTATTGTCTTTTAAAGTTATCGCCATATTTGTTGATAACTCGATTATATTGTGGTCTGAGAAAATAGTTGGAGTTATTTTTATATCCGCAATCAAGTTCGTGTTATTTGTGAATACCAAATCTAGGCAGTTATTTTTCCTATTTATTTTCTGTTATCTCCTGTGTCAACATAAACTCGTTTGTGAGAGCCATCAGCATTCTTTCTTGCTCCTGGTCCTCTCTTGTGCCCCCCTTATCTTGCTGTATAAATATATTTCTACCCACCTTTTTGTATTTTATAAATGGGAAATTAAAATCGCCACAGAGTATTATATTAGGGGATGGAGAGTTTACGGACTTTATTAGGGTTCTGATATCCTCAACGGCATCCGAAAATTTTTCATTTGGAGAGTTTGGAGGTCTATAGATGACTATCAGTACCACCTTTAGTTTCTCTATTTTCACTGCAAGGGTTTCCGCGAAACTGTTGGATTTACTTATTACCGTCTCTCTCATATGCCTTTCATGTATATAAATAGCACAACCACCTTTACGTCTCGCTGTTCTATCCGCTCTTAGTAAGTTGAAACCATCGATATACAATTCTTTCTTGTCGATACAGTGTTCGCAGTTATCGCAGTTTCCTTGGCAGTCTTTAAGATTTGTTTCTCTGAGGCATGCGATGTCCGCCCTTGTTTCGTCCATAACACCTTTCAGGTACGAAACTTTGTTTAGTGAATTGTTCGGTTTTATTCCTTGAATATTTGCCAGGACAATGTTTATGTTCTTTGTTTTGCATTGCACTTTGTGCATTTTAAGTTCGTTGTCCTTTGATATCGCGTGTTTTGTAGCCTTGTGGTCCTCCGAGATGGATCCGTTCCCGCCTACCTGTTCTGGTAGCTTCTTGCCATGTAGCGGTCCGGCTCGAGGGTTCCCAGCTGTGTCAGCTGCATGTGCTGTATAAGACGTAGCAGCCGTATTGTGTCCGAGATTTTGAAAAAAAATTGTGTGCTATGTGTGTTTTGTTTACTATTTGGGTACATATTCTTTTTTCTCACATTCCTTCTGTTGTCATTTGAGACTCGTCCTTTGTCCTTTGAACTTGTCGGGAGATGATGGTAGTAGCATTTTCTCCCGTACTAGCAGGTTCCATATGTCGCGTAGGTCTTGCAAATGTCCGGATGGTAGAATTTGCATTTTCCACCAAATTTGCAGTGACCATTATTGTAGAAGTAGTTGCACACAGGAGGGTGTTCGTAAATACATTCTCCTTCCTTAAATCGGCATATTCCTTTCACATAGTATTTACATATATTTATGAAAATAAAAACCCACTCTAATAGACAGAGTTTATTTCCACGACAGTTTCGACGCCCACTGGCATCCTCCTCGGGTGGATACAGATCCACCCTGTATCCACCCGAGGAGGATGCCAGTGGGCGTCGAAACTGTCGTGGAAATAAACTCTGTCTATTAGAGTGGGTTTTTATTTTCATATTTTGACCTTCACGTAGAAAAAAGTGAAGTTTTTTGCATTTACATATATTTCTTCGCCATTTTTACTTGGGCCTTTGTTATTGGTGGTTTCAGTATGGTTTCTTTATTGTCTACTTGTTTTTTCCTATTGCTGCTAATGCCCTTTGTTTGAAAACTTTGGATTTGGTTTTGTGCCTCTGTTTCCTCTGTTGGTCTTTTTATTTCTATTATTTCTGCTTTTGCTGTTTTCTTTTCCTGTTCGTTTTTTTGCCTTTTCCTCATAGTCTCGTTCTGCTTTAAAAAAAATAAACGAGTTTATTTCGATTATGCAGCTTTTGCAGAACTTTATTCCGTTCACTTGTTTAGTGCCCGTTACATATAAGACAGATTTCTTCGTCGCTCCAATTCAGGCATTTGAAATTCGAATAAGTTCTGGGAAAGATCACAGCGAATTGTTTTTGATTCATCTGTTTCTTTTTTACAGTATCCACAGGGTTATATGAATTGATTTACCATTGCCATGTTTCTAATGGTATGTAAATGATTGTGTTCGAAATATTAATTCAAAATTGTAATTTATGAAGCGAGGTATTTGACTCGACTTTAGAAATGAGGGAGGGAAAGTTTTTCCGTTATTCCGTGGGGTGGGGGATGGGGGATGTGGCACGCTGTAGGTTCTCACTGATTGGTGCCCTGGAGAGTACCGCGGGTGGATACCTGAGGGATATTGCTTTTCGTTGGGCAGTTAGATTTCCTCCGAGAGAAAACACTCGGAATAGATTGTATAGATTAAATTGCTTTAATCTTATTTGCTTTATTTCAACAAACGCCGCTATTTCACCACTTAAATAGGCATACGACTGTGTTCACTGAATATTCACTCAAAATTTGGCACTACTTAAAAAGGATTAACTGCAGGATTTTTATTGTAATATCACTTTTATTCGGACTTTCCAACGAAACACGTGTAACCGTCACACTGGGCAGGAAAACTATATATATATACACATTTTTTTTTTATGTAGTTGAGGGTGAGGTATCCGCTGGCCGTGTGGAACCTTTTGCAACATTCGAATGAAATATTTCCAGACACCATTTCGAGAAAGATGCTATTATATATATATATATAATATATATATATATATATATATATACACATATATATATACACATTTAACTGCAATGACCGCGCAGTATATTAACGTATAGAAACGACGTAAGTATAAGGAGTGTTCTGCACACGAGGAAGAGAAATAACAAACAAATGAAAATAAGGCACCCGCCCGGGAATCGAACCCAGGATCTTCCGATTGCCGGTCAGACGTGCTAACCACTACACTACGGAGCCACGATAGTCAGAAGTTGTAATTCTCCTACATAGGGCAGAAACCAATGCCTTGAGAGGGCACCTTCGCAAATCGTGAATATGTACATCGTTTCTATACGTTAATATACTGCGCGTCATTGCAGTTAAATGTACATATTCACGATTTGCGAGGGTGCCCTCTCAAGGCATTGGTTTCTGCCCTATGTAGGAGAATTACAACTTCTGACTATCGTGGCTCCGTAGTGTAGTGGTTAGCACGTCTGACCGGCAATCGGAAGATCCTGGGTTCGATTCCCGGGCGGGTGCCTTATTTCATTTGTTTGTTATTTCTCTTCCTCGTGTGCAGAACACTCCTCTATACTTACGTCGTTTCTATACGTTAATATACTGCGCGGTCATTGCAGTTAAATGTACATATTCACGATTTGCGAGGGTGCCCTCTCAAGGCATTGGTTTCTGCCCTATGTAGGAGAATTACAACTTCTGACTATCGTGGCTCCGTAGTGTAGTGGTTAGCACGTCTGACCGGCAATCGGAAGATCCTGGGTTCGATTCCCGGGCGGGTGCCTTATTTTTCATTTGTTTGTTATTTCTCTTCCTCGTGTGCAGAACACTCCTCTATACTTACGTCGTTTCTATACATATATATATATATATACACACACATATATATATATATATAATTATTTTAGTGACCCCCAAAATAAAAATTTTATATATATAATATATATAATATATATATATATGTGAAAATTATTTCACGAAGGCCCAGGTTTTAAGTTTAGTATCTATCGGAAAACAACAAACAATTTGTCCTACGTACACTTTTACTCGGGACATGACACCCCCACTAAGAAGGCCATTTTTTCATCAATGTTTCTCCGCGCCCTTAGGATCGCCAGTCCGGAATACATCGATGCCGAATTGGAAAAAATCAACGGTATTGGAAGTGATCTGTGTTACCCATCTGCGTTTATGGAATCTTGTCTCAACAAGGCAAAACGAACTTTCTATTGTGTCAATAATAACACTCGTACTTTGTCAAAAAATATTTTAGTACTTCCATTTTTCCCGGGCTTTTTAGGCATTGCTAATGTACTTAAACTTTTGGATATTAATGTAGTTTTCATATAACAATATTGTGAAAAATATCATAGTAAAAAATAGCCCTACCAATAATTCAGGCATTATCTATAAAATTGGTTGTAAACAATGTGATTCCTTTTACATAGGTCAGACGGGAAAGGATTTGCACACACGTATAAAACAGCATCAATATTCCGTTAGAACAGGACAGTTGTCCAGTGCCCTTTTTGTCCATTTGTCAGAGTTATCCCACTGTATTGATTGGAATAATGCTTCAGTTTTATTCCATTCTAGCAACATTGTTAATAGAAATATTCTTGAGTGTGCCATTATCCAACTTTCAAATAACTTCAACATAAGCAAAGGTCTTTTTCAACTCGATCCTGTTATTTTGAATTCCTTCAAAACAGATTTAGATAAGAAGGGTAGAACACTAAATCTTTGGTAAACTTGTCTGCTACTTTATTAACTTTTAATTTGCATTTTATTTTTATATACAGGGTGGGCCGTAAGTTTCCATACATAGGAAAAATAAACATTTTTTTATGGACAACCATTTTTATTTATATAATATGCTCTACATGGTTGCCATTGTTTTGAAAACACATTTCAATACGTGTTCCCCACTGTTGATGAACACGCATTAGCACAGTTGACGTTATGCTTGTAATGGCGTTGGTGATACGTTCCTTTAGATGATTTATGTCTCGTATCTTTTCCTGATACACCATGGCCTTCAAGTGCCCCCAAAGATAGAAATCAAGGGGGGTGAGATCTGGGGATCTGGGAGGCCACTCCACAGGACCACGCCGACCAATCCAAGCATCCGGAAACTGCTGATCCAAATACCGACGCACGTGAAGACCATAATGAGGTGGAGCTCCATCTTGCTGGAAGTAAACTGGGAAGTTACCTTCCTCGTTTAGCAGGGATGGGAAAATCTCTTCTTGCAACATGTTAAGATACCTTTCGGCATTAAGATTTCCACTGACAAAAATTGGTCCAATAATTCTGTCACCCCATATCCCGGCCCAAACCATCACTTTACCGGCACCTTGCATCTTCGTCGGACTCAGCCAGTTAGGGTTAGCATTACTCCAATAACGTATGTTTTGCCGATTAACCTCTCCATTGACGTAAAAATTTGCTTCATCAGTAAACAAGATCTTAGTTGAAAAGTTTGCATCCTCGTTCACTTTGGTTAATGCCCATTCACAGAATTCCATCCGTCTATCCGGGTCGTCTTCACTCAAATGCTGTGCCATATGCAATTGTATGGATGCCATTTGTTTGCTTTCAAAATGCGCCTGATACTCGATCTGCTGACACCACTTTCTGCAGACAACCGTCGTGTACTTTTTCTGGGACTCCGTGTAAGCGCTGTAAGTATCGTAGCTGTTGTGTCTTCATCGGTGGCTGTACGTCTTGGACCACTTCGCGGTTGATCTGCAACATTTCCAGTTTTCTGAAACTTGTTAATAAGTTTTGCCACAGTGTCGTGTGTGATGTTCGTTCCATGTTGTCTGTTAAAGTTCATTGCAACCATGCGACTGCTTCCCGACCCAGCCATCAGTATGATTTCAATTCGTTGCTCTTTCGTCAAACGCATATTCTTAGGGTATCTGAAACATAAAAACAAACGTTTAAATTTTCCTATGTATGGAAACTTACGGCCCACCTGTATATCGAAACCTGACCATAGAGGCAGAGTGTTAAAACCAGGGCAGATTTCCAGTATAAATTTGTATTTTTATAATCCATTTGATCTTGTGCTAAAAATCGATATTTTTCCTTACAAATCTGTACGCCTCACTGATAATCCTTTAATTTTAATTTTTTTATTTTTATTTTTACTTCTCCGTTTATTGCATATATATATATAATATATATATATATATATATATATATATATATATATATATATGTATATATGTATATGTGTGTGTGTATGTATGTATGTTATTTATTTTTTCTTTTTTTCTTTCTGTAACCTATATATAGGCTGTAACCCTTTTATGTACTTCAGTGTTCCTGAGGATGTCATTAGACGAAAGCGCTTGAGCACCATTTTGTGTTTCCTTTCCTTCGTGGTTTTCTTCATCATATATATATATATATATATATATATGTGTGTATATATTAAACTTTTATTAGTTACCCTCAAAAAATAAAATAAAATTTCACCGAAAATAAAGAATATTAATAATTAGTATTATTTAATTTAATGTATTTTAGAGATTTTTTGTAGGCGAACTATTTTTTTTGGAAATTTTATACATGTATATGAAATGCGAATCTTTAAAAATCATTGCAGAAGTCCTTTTATTAAAATCACAAAAAAAAAAAAATTCAAAATAAAAATAAAAATAAAATAAAAAAATTACTTTTTAAAATTTAATGAATTTACATTTTAACATTACAGTTAAAATTTAGAAAATTTCGCTCAGAATATTTTATATTTAAAAATTTGAATATTTTATATTTAAAAAATAAAGCGAACTGCAAAGGCAAATATTTTTATATCATTAATTAGTTAAAATGTTATAAAAAATAAAAAAAAAAAAAAAATATTAAAATTAAAAAAAAAAAAATCAAATTATTTTATGAATAAAATTCTAAATTGCCATAAATAACCCTTATTTTAAAAAATCTATCAAGGAAGGTGGGGCCAATCTCGTTTCTCCACTTCTTCGCGCGAAATGAAGTATTTCATACATGCTAATGATGACATCAATTAAACTCTTGACTTTACTTAATTTGCATAAATTAACCGCTCTGTTCAAATGATGATGTCTTTTATTGAATTAAAATTATATCTTAAATTTACGTAATGAAGAGAGAGACAGAGAGACAGAGAGAGAGAGAGAGAGAGACAGAGAGAGAGAGAGAGAGAGAGAGAGAGAGAGAGAGAGAGAGAGAGAGAGAGAGAGAAATTATATAGATTCACACATGCCACATACACGATATAATATTAAGGTTTGTGGTTGTTTAAACTGCTTCGTAGCATTTAAAAGGGAAGGGGTCCTACAGATTTACTACTGCTCCACGAAGGAAGACCAAGAGAGATACTTTAATAGATGATATCGCCGCGATCCGATCCCTAATTGAACTTTGCCGGATCTTTAGAGTAACATTCTGGTAGGGCTTTACCACTAAACCACTCTGGTGGGGTTGCACAAAAGCACTACCAACCAAATACATCGAGAGAAAGACAGCCTTTTTTTTTTTACCCAAATTAAAACAAACTATATTTAAGTTTAGGTTTAAAAAAAAAGAAGACATTTTCCGGTCCTTTCAAAGCTCCCCGGCAAGAAATAGGACGGTTAGTAAACGTCATAAACGTTTTACTGACGTTTTATAAACGTCTATAACGTTTATTAAACGTTTTACTGACATTTAATAAACGTTTATTAAACGTTTATGACGTTTATTAAACGTTTTACTGATATTAAATAAACGTCTATAAAGTTTATTAAACGTTTTACTGACGTTTAATAAACGTTTATAACGTTTAATAAACGTTCTATTGGCATTTAGTAAACGACGTAAACGTTTTACTGACGCTTTATTAACGTTCTATTGGCGTTTAGTAAACGACATAAACGTTTTACTGACGTTTTATAAACGCCTATAACGTTTATTAAACGTTTTACCGACATTTAATAAACGTTTATAACGTTTATTAAACGTTTTACTGACATTTAATAAACGTTTATTAAACGTTTATGACGTTTATTAAACGTTTTACTGATATTAAATAAACGTCTATAAAGTTTATTAAACGTTTTACTGACGTTTAATAAACGTTTATAACGTTTAATAAACGTTCTAATGGCATTTAGTAAACGACATAAACGTTTTACTGACGTTTTATTAACGTTCTATTGGCGTTTAGTAAACGACATAAACGTTTTACTGACGTTTTATAAACGCCTATAACGTTTATTAAACGTTTTACCGACTTTAATAAACGTTTATAACGTTTATTAAACGTTTTGCTGACGTTTAATAAACGTTTATAATATTTATTAAACGTTTCATTTCTTACTGACGTTATTAAACGTTTCATTTCTTACTGACGTTTAATAAACGATTATAATATTTATTAAACGTTTCATTTCTTACTGAGTAAAATAGTTCCTCAAATTCATTCAGCGTTAATATATATATATATATAGATATATATATATATATATATATATATATATATATATATATATATATATATATATATTAACGCTGAATGAATTTGAGGAACTATTTTACTCAGTAAGAAATGAAACGTTTAATAAATATTATAATCGTTTATTAAACGTCAGTAAAACGTTTAATAAACGTTATAAACGTTTATTAAATGTCGGTAAAACGTTTAATAAACGTTATAGGCGTTTATAAAACGTCAGTAAAACGTTTATGTCGTTTACTAAACGCCAATAGAACGTTAATAAAGTGTCAGTAAAACGTTTACGTCGTTTACTAAATGCCAATAGAACGTTTATTAAACGTTATAAACGTTTATTAAACGTCAGTAAAACGTTTAATAAACTTTATAGACGTTTATTTAATATCAGTAAAACATGAGAATAAAAACCCACTCTAATAGACAGAGTTTATTTCCACGACAGTTTCGACGCCCACTGGCATCCTCCTCGGGTGGATACAGAAACACAAATGAAACAAAACAAGAGGGGAAAAACAGTTCAGGATCGACCGTTAAGAAATTCGCACCTAGGTTGGATTCCATTCTCTCGAGACAGGAGGGGCATTTTCATTAAGTACATTCGCACAAATTTAAAACTATCTTCCTGTTCTAAACATACAGATTCTATTATTTTTACATAATTATTACATTTATAATTAAATTTATTACATTTAATATTGCATAATTATTAATTACAGAAATTATAAATTTATTATTACATTGGTTATTACATTGTTGTTTATTATACAGAAATTATAAACCGAAAAACGAATGAAAAAAGGCGAT
This sequence comes from Bathynomus jamesi, assembly GCA_023014485.1. Lineage (NCBI taxonomy): Eukaryota > Metazoa > Arthropoda > Malacostraca > Isopoda > Cirolanidae > Bathynomus > Bathynomus jamesi. Next base: position 14,142 of record JAJOZX010015384.1, on the reverse strand, counting down.
TAGGAAATAATCCAGAGACCATTGAGAAATTCGCACCTAGGTTAGATATCGTTCTCCGAAACCAGAAGGGCATTTTTATTACAGGGTCAGCTTATAACTACATTTCCACAAATTAAAAATATCTTCTTGTTCTATACATACAGATCCTAATGTTTGACATAATTACTGCATATATTTATTTCCACATTAATTACTTCCATTATTACATTTACTAAAAGCGAGTAAGGAAACATTCCAATCCAGAGACATTTAGAAATTCACACTCCTTACGGAGTCGTGGGAACGTGTTCGAACCTAAGTGTGAATTTCTTAAATGTCTCTGGATTGGAATGTTTCCTTACTCGCTTTTAGTAAATGTAATAATGGAAGTAATTAATGTGGAAATAAATATATGCAGTAATTATGTCAAACATTAGGATCTGTATGTATAGAACAAGAAGATATTTTTAATTTGTGGAAATGTAGTTATAAGCTGACCCTGTAATAAAAATGCCCTTCTGGTTTCGGGAGAACGATATCTAACCTAGGTGCGAATTTCTCAATGGTCTCTGGATTATTTCCTAATCGCCTTTTTTCATTCGTTTTTTCGGTTTATAATTTCTGTATAATAAACAACAATGTAATAACCAATGTAATAATAAATTTATAATTTCTGTAATTAATAATTATGCAATATTAAATGTAATAAATTTAATTATAAATGTAATAATTATGTAAAAATAATAGAATCTGTATGTTTAGAACAGGAAGATAGTTTTAAAATTTGTGCGAATGTACTTAATGAAAATGCCCCTCCTGTCTCGAGAGAATGGAATCCAACCTAGGTGCGAATTTCTTAACGGTCGATCCCTGAACTGTTTTTCCCTCTTGTTTTGTTTCATTTGTGTTTCTGTATCCACCCGAGGAGGATGCCAGTGGGCGTCGAAACTGTCGTGGAAATAAACTCTGTCTATTAGAGTGGGTTTTTATTCTCATATTTTGACCTTCACGTAAAAAAAGTGAAGTTTTTTGCATTTATCAGTAAAACGTTTAATAAACGTCATAAACGTTTAATAAACGTTTATTAAATGTCAGTAAAACGTTTAATAAACGTTATAGACGTTTATAAAACGTCAGTAAAACGTTTATGACGTTTACTAACCGTCCTATTTCTTGCCGGGGAGCTTTGAAAGGACCGGAAAATGTCTTCTTTTTTTTTAAACCTAAACTTAAATATAGTTTGTTTTAATTTGGGTAAAAAAAAAAAGGCTGTCTTTCTCTCGATGTATTTGGTTGGTAGTGCTTTTGTGTAACCCCACCAGAGTGGTTTAGTGGTAAAGCCCTACCAGAATGTTACTCTAAAGATCCGGCAAAGTTCAATTAGGGATCGGATCGCGGCGATATCATCTATTAAAGTATATATATATATATATAATATATATATATATATATATATATATATACAGTATATATATATATATAATATATATATTTGAACAGCTTCTCCTACTATTATAATTATTATAAATAAATATAAATATTTCTATATTGGAATATATTTTTTAACGAATATTCATAATGATATTACAAATGTTTCGCTTACTACTACTACTACTACTACTACTACTACTACTACTACTAATAATAATAATAATAATAATAATAGTAATAATAATAATAATAATAGTAATAATAACAATAATAATAATAATTTGAATATATATCGAATCCTTTTGAATTCGCTCACTTGTACTTGTGTTTTTGTTTCGGGTGAAGGGGAAAATTATTTCCTCTTATCGAGCGTTTCACTCGACTTTTCCATCTTCTCAGGTACTGGGTTCACTGTTTTGTGGGGGAGTATAGGTTCCCGTATACTGGCTGTACACCTATGGCGTTTCTCGTGGGTACGTAGCCAATGTCGTAACACCGCTTCCCGTTGATCAGCGAAGTTAAGCGACATTGGGTCTGGGTACTAGTTGGATGGGAGACCGTCCGCTGCGTCCAGACTATGTAGCGACCCGTGGTTCGGATCCCACGTAAAGCTGTAGGTCCCCTCCGTCATATGACCTTAGATGTTACGAAGGAGGTTAAACAAAACCAATAATTATTATTATTATTATGGGTACTCCCTGGAAATTATCACCACCCGCATTCTGCATGTCGGTATTTCACGAGTGCCGAGTCCGATGTCTCTTAAGATGGACTCGATCTCCTTCTTCAGGAACATTCTACCAGAATTCGATTCCAAATAACAATGAAGGCTTTGGCTAAAAACCGATGTTGTTGGTGTCCGCTCTGGTTACGTCTTTCCAGATTTCTGCAAAAATGGTCAAACTTTCCTAAATAGGACTTGGATTTCTTACCATTTCTTTCTAGAGCTTTCAATTTTCTTGTTTTCTAAGTGAATATCTATATATATAATATATATATATATATATATACCGTAAGATGGGGTAACTGGGTACCGGCAGAGGTAACTCGGCCCTACTAAGTTTAAGTTAAATTTTATTATTATTTTTTCCATATATTTGAAGTACCTATGCAGTACCTACAATATATGGAAACAATTCATACTTTTATAAACGAAATTTATCCTAAACTTAGTAGGGCCCAATTACCCCTGCGAGTACCCAGTTACCTCATCTTACGGTATATATATATATATATTATATATATATATATATATATATATATATATATATATATATATATATATTACGATACTTCCTCTGTTTATTATGTTGAATTTAACAATGAAATATTTGTACTAATATAAACAAACCTGTCTGATTTGAAGCCACGAAGAAAAAAAGGACTTTTCATACCCTTTCCTTAAAGAAATATTACATACAATCACGTACGAAAGAGTAATCAACTCTAATCGAACCTTTTTACCAAACTGCTGTTAATATTGTTACGTAGGAACAGGGACCCTGAACGCGACTTTCCTTCGAAATAATAAATATATGTAAAAATAGTTCTCAATTTCTCAATTATAATGGTTGTTTATCAATCTTTTCTTAAGCGTACATGTGTGCCCAACATATTTATATAATAATATATAATATATATATAATATATATATATATATATATATATATCTATGAGATGAATTTCCCAATTAAACACGTGAAAATAATAAATGATGCACACCCATGTATAGAGTTATTAAAATAGTCTTTAATAGATAGATTATATTATCTATTAGCTTCATTATACTTTTCAATGTAAGAAATCAAACCTAATAAGTGACGCAACAATGTGACAACAACATTTTAATTGGAAAAGACAATTACTGAAGCTCGAACCCGCATCACGAGGCATCCGAAACCAATACTTTGTTTGACTGACAAGCTATTTCGAATTTTGGAGTATTTAACTGGTGCATTATATTACTTCAAAAAGCATCTCACCTCGCGTGGATATTACAGTGAAGCATAATACAGTTGCTTCCAATTTCTTTGATTTCTTAAAAGGAGTATAATAAAGGTAATCGATAATATGACCTATGCTCTGCTTTAAAGAATATTTGCATAACCTTTTATATGAATAGTTTAGAAGAGAAATGGGGATGTCGAGTTAAAAAATGATTTTTCTGGAGAATTTCCAGACCTGAAGAAAAGGTGGGAGGTTGAGGGATAAAACATCGATGTACAGTTTATAAATTATCTTTGCTCAATACTAAAATCAAACCTGTAAGAAAGTGTTAAACTCTTTAGAAAATTAAAACATATTTTTGGTAACTTTATTTCGTTGATATAGTTCGCTGGATCAAAGATTTTAGATATAAATTTTAACTGGCATTGCTTCCTCCTTTCATACGTTATCCGTAGTGCCAACGATGACGTTAGTGGGGAGGTGGGACTGTCTTTTATTTTTTTATTTTTGGTTCGTAGTTTTTTTTTTTGTAGAAAAGGTTTGTCTCGGGGAACTATTTCATTTGGTAACCAGTCGTATAAAAGCGAAACTGTGGCACAAGGTTAGTTAATATTTAAGTGTTAATAATTAAGAAAAAATATATTTGCAGCGAAATTTATCACGCAAAGGTACTTTACTTTACTCAGTCACTTACGTCTGTTCTAGGAATTACTGTAAATAAGAAATATTTCACTAACAAAAATAAAACAAATTGAGAATTCAGAATTACATTCCCAGCTTCCATGTATAGATCCTTATAAACCTACCTCGTGTCTCTTCTTTATAAGGTCAGGTCGTGTAAAAGATAATTTGCAAACCTTCTTGATGCCTATAGGCATAAAACCTGTTTCTGACATACAACAACGTGTTGAAAGAGCTAATACATGTTTCATAAACTTGTTTCCTAACGCATGTTTCATAAACTTTTAAGTTTTTTCGAAATTAGTCACACTGAAAAATATGGAGTAAAAACTTTAACAAATTTTTATTTAAAGTTTTCAGTATTAAAAAAAAAAAAAGATTCGGGCGAAATCTTTAATAATTTTCACGTAAGCGAATTCGTCAATAGTTTTTTCAAACCTGAAGACTTTTTCTACCTAATTAAGTTCTCCATAAAGTGAATGACGTCATGAGCGTAAATCGATTAAGAATTTATATAAGGATTAAGTTAAAGAAAATAGTTATACATTTAATAATAATGAGTAAAATTTTAAAGAAAGTTTTCTTTATTGAATTCCACTCATTAAAATTCGGCTTCTGGAAAAGGAAGTGTTGTTGATTTATTGAGAAATAAATGACGCTGAGAGGTCTTTGGTTCCATTTGAGATAAAAACAAATTTGTTACCCTTTTAAAGGCGTGTTTCTTTCAAAGAAAACGTTAATTGCAAAGTCAAAAGAAATTTAATTTCTTGTCAGTTCGTTTTATTGGTAATTTATTGTTTATGAGTGCAAGTTAATTTTACGAATTTAATTTTTTTCAAATAAATAATGATTCACTCAATAGAGAGTAATAGAATTCTGAATTCTGTATTTAATAATTACAATTTGCGTGGTACATTCATCGTCTCGTAAGCTTTTCAACTGTAATATTACAGTTGAGCATTGCGTGGAATTGTATTTATGTTAATCTTTATCAAAAATGCATTCAGGCTTTTAGCTCAACGCTTTCTTTTTCAATTTTGCAAAACATCAAAGCGGGAATCATTATTCACTCCGTAACAATGAAAATGAGTTTTTGGATTATCTTTGTAAAACATATGCGTATTTCACTGAAGACATGAAATGGGTTTATGTTATGAGCGATGATTCATTAATTTAAATATAGCAAAACATATATATAAAAAATCATAACATTATAATTACTTTTTACTTAAAATATGAGTGTGGTTATAAGGTAAAGCTTCTCATATATAGAAGTGTTGTAATACGACATCAGGCATCGGCTGAAGCCAGACAGAATAATATGTACATAATAGTCTAAAATATCATTACCTTCTGTAACTTATTTATTCATTTATCCGTTGTTCTAATTATTATTATTATCATACATATAAAAGGAACATATAGTAGATGTAATAAACGATATATAAAAGTAAATGATTTCCTATACATATATACAGCCGAGAACTGTCGTTTGCGAGCAAATTTTATGCTTCTTTGGTGAAATTTGGTCATTTGACAAATTTTTTTCAGATGACGCAGAACACAGAGATTATATACAGTTAAAAGGAAGGAAAAAGACGTAAAATTAAATTCAAAATAGGATGGCTGTTGATATTGGATGATGTATTGGAAAATACAAATACAGACTAGAGCTAAGATTATATAACACTCTTTTTTTTACAGATATAGAATCTATGTATTATATTACATACCTTGACATTGTACAAGAAGAATAGTCAAATTGGTAGAAATTTTGAAGATTTGGGGTGGGTCTCCCTCTCCTCCCTCCTCTCCTGTGTCGGTTATTCTCATTTCAGTCTAAGTTGAAAATGAGAAATCCAAAATTGGGAATTTCAAGGGAGATAATTTTCATATTGATCCACTCCAATTATCACTATAGGATTTTTCCACTTTTCGTAGAAAATACCCATCGGGAATGCAACTACATCACAGTACGTCACAGTATGTCACAGTACGTTATCCTCTCTCACATCAGGAAACTATAACCCCATTGAGGATAACGTTAGATCAGATTAGCAGATTAGACGTAATTGGTATTGTAGCTACTATCAAGCCCTTTTCACTATGATAATGCGATAATGATGGCTTCGGCCAAGTCCACACACACACACACACACACACACACACATATATATATATATATATATATATATATATATATATATATATATATATATATATGTACTGGACACGCTTCCATTTTTGTATAATAATTTTAATTAAGGCAGTAAATTAATTACGAAATTAACTTGGTCTCCTTCAAAGATGCTTTTATTTAATATATACTACATAAAATAATAATATATTTTCCTTAATCTTCTCTTCAGTCATGAAAATTGTATAAAGAAAAATTAACGCATAGAATTTATTATTAATTAAGAAATGTTGAATTATATATATATATATATATATATATATATATATATATATATATATATACACTAGAACGCACACTACAACTTGCTCAGCAAAAGACCCACAAAATACAACCTAGGGGAAGAACTGGGAGGGGCGGGTCTGTTACGAAAATTTTCCTTGGTTCTCCCTTAATGTGTATACTAAATTTGGTGCAGATTACACTAGCCATGGTCCCCCCCCCCACCTATCTCAGTACCCCTATGAAAAATCAGTGTATTTCTTATTTAAACTCTTTATATGTATAGAGTTATTAAAATAGTCTTTAATAGATAGATTATATTATCTATTAGCTTTATTATACTTTTCAATGTAAGAAATCAAACCTAATAAGTGACGCAACAATGTGACAAAACACTTTAATTTGAAAAGACAATTACTGAAGCTCGAACCCGCATCACGAGGCATCCGAAACCAATACTTTGTTTGACTGACAAGCCATTTCGAATTTTGGAGTATTTAACTGGTGCATTATATTACTTCAAAAAGCATCTTACCTCGCGTGGATATTACAGTGAAGCATAATACAGTTGCTTCCAAGTTCATTGATTTCTTAAAAGGAGTATAATAAAGGTAATCGATAATATGACCTATGCTCTGTTTTAAAGAATATTTGCATAACCTTTTATATGAATAGTTTAGAAGAGAAATGGGGATGTCGAGTTAAAAAATGATTTTTCTGGAGAATTTCCAGACCTGAAGAAAAGGTGGGAGGTTGAGGGATAAAACATCGCTGTACAATTTATAAATTATCTTTGCTCAATACTAAAATCAAACCTGTAAGAAAGTGTTAAACTCTTTAGAAAATTAAAACATATTTTTGGTAACTTTATTTCGTTGATATAGTTCGCTGGATCAAAGATTTTAGATATAAATTTTAACTGGCATTGCTTCCTCCTTTCATACGTTATCCGTAGTGCCAACGATGACGTTAGTGGGGAGGTGGGACTGCTTCTTTTATTTTTAATTTTTGGTTCGTAGTTTTTTTTTTTGTAGAAAAAGGTTTGTCTCGGGGAACTATTTCATTTGGTAACCAGTCGTATAAAAGCGAAACTGTGGCAGAAGGTTAGTTAATATTTAAGTGTTAATAATTAAGAAAAATATATTTGCAGCGAAATTTATCACGCAAAGGTACTTTACTTTACTCAGTCACTTACGTCTGTTCTAGGAATTACTGTAAATAAGAAATATTTCACTAACAAAAATAAAACAAATTAAGCATTCAGAATTACATTCCCAGCTCCCATGTATAGATCCTTATAAACCTACCTCGTGTCTCTTCTTTATAAGGTCAGGTCGTGTAAAAGATAATTTGCAAACCTTCTTGATGCCTATAGGCATAAAACCTGTTTCTGACATACAACAACGTGTTGAAAGAGCTAATACATGTTTCATAAACTTGTTTCCTAACGCATGTTTCATAAACTTTTAAGTTTTTTCGAAATTAGTCACACTGAAAAATATGGAGTAAAAACTTTAACAAATTTTATTTAAAGTTTTCAGTATTAAAAAAAAAAAAGATTCGGGCGAAATCTTTAATAATTTTCACGTAAGCGAATTCGTCAATAGTTTTTTCAAACCTGAAGACTTTTTCTACCTAATTAAGTTCTCCATAAAGTGAATGACGTCATGAGCGTAAATCGATTAAGAATTTATATAAGGATTAAGTTAAAGAAAATAGTTATACATTTAATAATAATGAGTAAAATTTTAAAGAAAGTTTTCTTTATTGAATTCCACTCATTAAAATTCGGCTTCTGGAAAAGGAAGTGTTGTTGATTTATTGAGAAATAAATGACGCTGAGAGGTCTTTGGTTCCATTTGAGATAAAAACAAATTTGTTACCCTTTTAAAGGCGTGTTTCTTTCAAAGAAAACGTTAATTGCAAAGTCAAAAGAAATTTAATTTCTTGTCAGTTCGTTTTATTGGTAATTTATTGTTTATGAGTGCAAGTTAATTTTACGAATTTAATTTTTTCAAATAAATAATGATTCACTCAATAGAGAGTAATAGAATTCTGAATTCTATATTTAATAATTACAATTTGCGTGGTACATTCATCGTCTCGTAAGCTTTTCAACTGTAATATTACAGTTGAGCGTTGCGTGGAATTGTATTTAGGTTAATCTTTATCAAAAATGCATTCAGGCTTTTAGCTCAACGCTTTCTTTTTCAATTTTGCAAAACATCAAAGCGGGAATCATTATTCACTCCGTAACAATGAAAATGAGTTTTTGGATTATCTTTGTAAAACATATGCGTATTTTACTGAAGACACGAAATGGGTTTATGTTATGAGCGATGTTTCATTAATTTAAATATAGCAAGACATGTATATAAAAAATCACAACATTATAATTAGTTTTTACTTAAAATATGAGTGCGGTTATAAGGTAAAGCTTCTCATATATAGAAGTGTTGTAATACGACATCAGGCATCGGCTGATGCCAGACAGAATAATATGTACATAATAGTCTAAAATATCATTACCTTCTGTAACTTATTTATTCATTTATCCGTTGTTCTAATTATTATTATTATCATACATATAAAAGGAACATACAGTAGATGTAATAAACGATATATAAAAGTAAATGATTTCCTATACATATATACAGCCGAGAACTGTCGTTTGCAAACAAATTT
>JAJOZX010015383.1:15000-70946 GCA_023014485.1 Bathynomus jamesi | reverse complement strand
AATATCAATTGAAACGATATTTCTAAGTAATAATTTATAAAACATAAATGACGCTTGGGTCCCCGAGGACCCATTTTGTGCATTTGAGGATTAATATGTATACGGATGTATACATTACGCAAATTATGCATTCTAAGCCAACTGGCTGGGATGCTAAAGCCGCTGGCTGCTCTACATTCTTGTACATTGATATATATATATATATATACACTACGCCGATTATGCCTTCCAAGCCAACTGGCTGTGATCCTAAGCCGTCCAGGATGTCTGTCAAGATCTTCATTATGCGCCGAAACATGCCAGCGAAAAAAATCTTCTCTCTCTTTTTAACCTTCTTAGGTTAGGATACCCCTTTGGGGGACTAACCCTCTCCCCCTTTATGCATACCCATCTTGGGGTCTAAACCTATCCGCCCTTGTTGCATACCCCCTCTCCCCTTTGAAGGGTCTAACCCCCTCCCCCCTCAATAGTGATCATGTTGCATGCAATTGATTTGCACTCTACATTTTTGCGGGGAAACTACTGAGTTATGAAAAGTTTACAGTTCATTTGGAAAAATTTAACAAATATAAAAATTAGTTTAACTTCAACATACAATGTAAAACATTAGAGAATTTGAGGAAAATTAAAAAATTAAAATGCAAAGGTTTTTCTACATTTACCTTAGGCTTGAAGAAGTTAAAATTTTTATCAGTAGTTGGCTGTTTATTGAATAGAAACTTGTCAGTTCTGAATTCTAGAATTTTTCACTGTGAATCTTCAGGGAAGACGGATGACTGTACAAGCCATTAGTGAGCAATGGTTCGTCGTAAAGAGTTATAGGAAGATAGGAGAAGAACGAATGCCATTTACGACTGTTGCTGAAGTTATAAAGAAATGGAAAGGCTTTGGAACAATCAAAACTCTACCAAGGTGTGGACGACCTTGCAAGATTTCAGAACGTATAGCGAGAAAGATTGAAAGAATGGTTGCTGTGAATCCACGAGTGAATGCAGGTGATATTTACCAAACATTAAGACTGTCTAACATCGATGTCCATCCCTCTACTGTACGTCGTACATTGAGAAACAATGGTCTGTATGGAAGAGTTGCACGAAGAAAACCTCTATTACGAAAAGCGCACAAAGAAGCTCGTTTAATGTACCTCAAGGGTCATCAAAATGATGAAATTGCATTCTGGAATAAAGTTCTGTGGACAGACGAGACCAAATTTGAATTATTCGGGAACAAGATCAACAAAATCAAATACTGTACTGCATTCGAGGAAAAAACATCCTTCCTACGGTTAAACATGGTGGTGATGGTTTGCTTATTTTGGGATGCTTTAGTACTTCTGGTCCAGGAAAGCTTGTTGTCATTAAAGGAATCTTGAATTCGAAGAAATAGAAAATTTTAGAAGATGTATTGCCTTCATTTCGGGAGTTGTGAATGGGTCACAGTTGGGTACTGCAACAAGAAAATGACCCAAAACATAAAAGTAAGAGCAGCATGAAATGGCTTTAACCGAAGAATTTCAAGCTTCTCGAGTATCCCAGTAAAGCCCCCCCCCCATCTCAATTTAATCGAAAAATTATGGTTTGATTTTAAAAAGGTGTCTGGAAGAGAAACCCTTCGAATCTGAATGAATTGCAACAATTTTCTCTCGAATCATGGGCTAAAATTTCTGCTGAGCGATATCGAAACCTTGTAGAAAAATACCCAAAAACGAATCATTCAAGTCATTCAAGCAAAAGGTGAATACACAACTTATTAAATACTTTTGTACGTAGCTTTTTTTTATTTTCCTCAAATTCTTTGATGTTTTACATTATATGTTGGATTTAAACTAATTTTTTATTTGTTAAATTTTTCCAAACGAACGGTAAACTTTTCCTAACTATCGTATTCATGGTACAAAAGATAAAGACGAATATAACTGAAATATTTCTCTGTACGAAAACTTATGGGCGCCATTGTTTATATGTGTTTACGTGCAGAAGTTTTTATAAACTTTTCCTATGGATATTATATAGACTAGAATTAAAATTAAAATTTAATGAACACATTCAGTCAAATATGAACGTGAATGGGAAATTTCTAGATGTAACTCTCTCTCTCTCTCTCTCTCTCTCTCTCTCTTGTGGACAACATCCACATGACAAGTACATTTATACACTTATGTCACATACCAATATACAGGTTGTCCATAAATGTTTACCCTGAAAACAGTATGCTCTCGTGTTTTAATGACGAATCTTACATCCGTCTCCTTTTTACAGGTGATCTCGTACACGCATAGAGTTTCTGTGCTGGTGTGTTTCGTCTACCACATTCGCCGCTAGGAGCGCTGTAGTAGCTGTTCAGTTAAGATAGCGTCTGTGACAGAGAAGGCACAATGTGTTGTGTGGCTTGCAGAAACAAAATCTCCTGTTAGTGTTCAGCGAAGGTTCAGAACAAAGTATGGAAAGAATCCACCTGATGTGAAGTTAACTAAGTCGTGGATGAAAAAATTCTTGGAAACTGGAAACGTGGAAAAGGGAAAGAGTAGTGGTAGACCATCAGTTTCCGATGGGACGGTGGAAAACATTCAAACTGCTTTCACACGGTCACCAAGGAAATCGGTGAGACAAGCTTCATGCCAACTAAAGATACCGAAGTCTACGGTGCACAAGGTGTTACACAAACGTTTGAAGTTACACGCCTACAAAGTACAAATTGTTCAAGAACTGAAGCCTGATGACCGTCCAAAAAGTGAACAATTCGCTATTGATATTTTGAACAGCATTGACGAGGATGACGAGGATTGACGGCAAATGTGTGGCGTGAGTGTGAATACCGTTTAGACACTTTACGTGCCACTAGGGATGCACATGTGGAAGCTTATTAAGTTCATTAACTATGTATCAAAACTTTGTATGTTTATGTACTTATGATTAAAACTGTGTTTGAATAGGAGTGTTTTTATAAAAGTTATAGCATGCTTTAATCAGGGTAATCATTTATGGACACCCTATATATATATATATATATATATATATATATAACCTTACCTTACCTTACAAAGGTTCCACGTGATGATTTCTCATTTCGCGAAGGTCAAGTGTGTCGCCCCTCCTCTCGAGTTGGCCTGGTGAAGTAGTGAGTTGGATTCTTGCGCTCTCCACCTCACATAGCCAGGTACGCCCGGCTCATCGGGGATTGTTCTGAGCCAGGCGTCAAGTCTTCTTTTGAAGATTTCCACTGCAACGCCCTTCGTGTTTCTTAGGTCTTTGGGCAGCTGATTAAATAGTTTTGGTCCTCTCACTACAAAACTATTTTCTTTCAGGGTTAAGGATGTTCCCTCTCTCGCCTTCAATTTGGGAATACGACACAGTCTACCGTTTCTACCTTCCACCGTTGTTTGGGGAGTTATGGGATTCAGAGTAAGATTAGGGACTAGTTTCTCCATTATTTTCCAAGTGTAAATAATGGTGTATCTCTCTCTTCTCCTTTCCAGTGAATATAGGTCTAGTTCTCGTAACCTTTCCCAGTAATTTAGTTCTTTGCACCCATTGATCTTGGCTGTGAAACTTCTTTGAATCCCCTCCAGCTGTCTAATGTCTTCTTTTTTATAAGGGATGTTCGGACCGAGCAGTATTCCAGTTTGGGTATTATCAGGGTTTTCAGTAGGGGGATCATTACATTCCTATCCCTTCGTTTAAAAGTTCTCAATATCTGACCCGTTATTCTCTTTGCTCTGTTTACTGCTATCTTATTTTGTGTTTCAAATTTCGCATCATCTGTCATTACAACCCCTAAATCTTTTGCTCTGGAATTTCTCTGGATATATATATATATATATATATTGTGGTGCAGTGGTTACCGTCGCTGACTATGAATCCATCAGTCCGTATTCGATTCTCGGCAAGAGCAGCCGGTGCACACCTCACACACTATTTGGCTAATAAATAGGTACCATAAATATCCCCTTCCCCACAAAAAAAAATAATGAGGCAGGATGGTGCAAAGGGGTCGAATACAGGTCGATCCGATCCTGAACATCTGTTCAAAACCAAAGCAAATATATAAGTAGCAACAGTATAGGCTTATTTAGGCTAGCAACAGTATATGCTTATTTAGGCTATTCGTAGCTGTCGCATATCGTACGAGTAGTGAGCATGGTTGCGCCGCTTTCAATTTGTACTCTGGAAGAACAGAGATCCTTGGTTCGTTTTCTGTGGGCAGAAGGTGGGAAAGGAGCTGAAATTTGAACGTGTTTATGTGCTCAGTATGGGAATAATGCGTTACCACGGCGAAGTGTGTACGAGTGGATTCAAATGTTCAAGGAAGGTCGGACATGTGTGACAGATGCTCAGCGCTCAGGACGACCGTCAACATCAACCAGTGGTGACAAGCAGGAAGAAGCCAGAGCCATGATTTTCGATGACAGAAGATTAACAATAAAAGAAATTGCATCTTCATTAGACATCAGTCAAGGGTCAGCCTATTCGATAGTTCATGACATTCTTGGCTTTCACAAGGTTTGTGCAAGATGGGTGCCCAAACAGTTGACAGAAGAGCACAAGCGTAATCGTATGAACGTCTGCTCTCGTCTTTTGGCGCGGTATCATAATGAAGGTGGAAACTTTTTGGAGCGCATTATCACTGGAGATGAAACCTGGATCCATCACTATGAACCAGAAAGCAAACGACAGAGCATGCAATGGAAGCATCCAACATCTCCCGTTGCAAGGAAGTTCAAAGCGCAGCCGTCAGCAGGTAAAGTTATGCTAACACTGTTTTGGGATACACGAGTTCCTATCCTTGAACATTATCTAGACTCTAGAGCGTGGAACTACAGTAACAAGTGCATCGTATTCTGACATGCTTCGGAATGAATTAAAGCAAGCAATTCGCACAAAACGGAGAGGGAGATTGTCTGAAGGTGTTATTCTGTTACACGACAATGCGCGCCCTCATACCGCTGCACAGACTAGAAAATGCCTTCAAGAACTTAAATTTGAAGTTTTCGACCATCCAGCCTACAGTCCAGACCTGGCACCTTCGGATTTTTACCTGTTTGGACCACTAAAAGACGCTTTGAGAGGTCAGCGATTCCAAGGCGATGGTGACCTGAAGAGGCGGTGCATGACTGGCTTCGCACACAGCCAAAAACATTCTTTTATGATGGCATTAGGAAGCTTGTAGATCGCTGGACTAAGTGAATTGAGAAACAGGGAGACCACGTTGAGAAGTGATATGTTTATAATCTATCAGATGTGAAAATAAAATTGTGAAAATAAAAAGTGCAGATACTTATTGAATTACCCTCGTATATACGTGTATGTATATTTGTGTGTGTGTGTGTGTGTGTGTGTGTGTGTGGGTGTGGGTGTTTGGAGAGAGAGCGAGAGAAGAGGGGTTGGTTGGTTGGTTAGCGGTTTCGTTTTACGTCATTCGTTCACCAGAGGGCGTGCAATGAGGGAGGAAAAAACAAGTCCCCTTTAAAAGGAGAACTGAGTCGAACCAAATACATTACGTGCAGCGGCCTCACCGATGCAACCCCCTCCCCATTTCTTGGACTGGTTTGGATTATTAGGAACCGAAAATGAGCTTTAAATATAAGAGAATAAAGACAATTTTACTGATTTTATAAACTTTTAAAATGCCAAAATCGTTTTCAAAATTATAATTTCGGTTTGTTTAATTTTTAATTTAATTAAAATCTTCATACTTTAAGTTTCTCCTCGAATGGATTAATTTAATGGAGAACTGTCTTGAAGTGAAATTTGTTTTAACTAAATTAATACCACGCTACGATCGAAAATCCCTATAATTTTATTACTAAATAAACTTAGCCATCGAATCATTCTTGGATGCGAAGATATAAACACTTTATTTATATTAACACTCGTAAGTTTATAACATTATAATTGAGTTAATATTAAATTTATTTTAACGCAGAATTACCATTAATATATTTATTTTTTTACATTTTCTTCAGGCAAATCTGCTTTTTCTCCTGAACATCATGAGAATTCTTATTACGAAACTGAGGGAAGCAAGTTCCCTCGAAGCCCGACAGATCAGGTAAGGAAAGTTTCCTGAGACAGTTTTGATTTTTGATTTTAATTCATTGTAAATATTTGAAGAAATTGTGTGAATTATCGTTCAAATATTTCGTCCAATTCTCTGTTTATAAACAACCAAATTCTTGTCAATCGCTTTGACAACCAATCCAGATGTGGTTAATTCAACCATTTATTGCCACAAACATGAATATGGTTAGTGAAATAACAAAAATAACAACAGTTTGGATTGACCAAGTTTAGGTGGATTTTCGAATAATTTACGATATATTTGGTTGTTTTATATCAAAATATATTTTTCGGTATAACTTAGCGATAATTTATGAACCTGTAAGCACGTTCTAGCAATTGGCACTGATAATGTTTATGACCATGTGGCGCTGGCAGCGATAATATCATAGCTCATAGTGATGTATATGGCACCTTTAAGAAAATTACACGACTTAACAGTCAACACTATATTACGCAAAAACAATAATAATGTACGTGTGTATATATATATATTATATATATATATATATGTGTGTGTGTGTGTGTGTGTGTGTGTGTGTATTCCTAAAACGTTTTTGAATTTGTAAAGCAGTTATAATCTACAATTAATTTGTAACCATTTTAATTATATTTAAGTAAAATACTAAAAGTAAATGAAAGGTTCTGTGTTTAAGGTTCACTTAAACACGTGAAATGAATGAATGATGCAAACCACAAGGAAAAAGGGAAAAATTATTCCAAGGTCTTTCGTGTATTCATCAATACACCTCGTCAGGTGATGAGGTGTATTGCTGAATACACGAAAGGCCTTGGAATATTTTTTCTTTTCCTTGTGGGTTTGCATCATATATATATATATATATATATATATATATATATATATATATATATATATATATATATATATATATATTAGGGTGCGTCAGTGCATAAGGGAGAAAACCTGAAGATGGTCCATTTCTTTCGCTCGCTTTCTCAATTAAGCCATTCAAGGAGAAAACACCACAGACAAATTTTCATTTGAGTAGCCGTTTATTTAGGGGTCGCGCATCCACTACAAAATTTGTACACTACATACTACATATATTCTGGGATTGGCTTCCCCGTACTGATTATTTTCAGGGGAAGTAACCATGAAAACTATGTCTTGTTTAACACTCTTAATATTTAAAACATTACAGCATATGAAGACATAATTCGTGTTTTATATTTATAAAAATACATTTTGCTTTGAAAAAAAGATAATTTAATAAAACAAAATATACTATAAAATACATTTCCACAAAAACCTATAAATAGCAACCACATTCCAGACCTCAGAATTAATGGTAATTCCACAACACATGTTAATCATTTCAATTTCCTAGGCATTTACTTTGACAAGAACTTAAACTGGAATGAACACTGTAAAATAATTGGAAACAAAACAGCTAAACTTATATATTATATTCTGGGATTGGTTTCCCCGTACTACGTGAACACCAACAAAACGAAAGAAATTGACAAACAATACTCGGAAATGGCATGAAAAGAACTAAATTATTCAGAAAGAAAGTATTTTTCAGCGAAGAAGGTCCTTCTTACTTGCTGTTTTGGGTACGCTCGCCGATGATCCTCTGCCACCTGGATCATGTATTGGAGCTGATCCTCGTGCTTGGTACGCCCCTTTGCCGTGGACTCGTGGATGAGGGCCACTCCTCTTTCAGCAGTGTCGTTAGTCACGAGGAGCTTCCTGACCCGTTCCTTCCCCAGATTGTACCCGTCTGATGTTATCCAGGCCGCAGGGGGCATTGACAAGAACGCAGTATCGATTTCAAGATGGTGGAAGATCCTCTTAGTTGTGGAGGTGAAGAAGTCCGGAAGATCTTTTGCAACGACGTCTCTTGCGACGGCCAACACACGAGGGCTGGACTCGAGGGATCCTTCCACAGAGTTCATGTTAGAGACCATCTTGAGTTTGTCAGCATCTGCAACATCGTCGTCGAAGAGAGCGAGACCGACTGCAACTTCAGACAAGTACCATAGATGCCGACTCATCCTTCGTGCCGGCTTCCTTGATGATGGGGATCCTCGTGTTCCGCGAGTTCCTTGAGCAGCGTGAGGTCCATTCGTGCTGCTGCGGAAGCTGTCTTGGCTGTGAACCAGACGCGTAGGTAATGTTTTACGACGAAAATGCAGAAATCTCCGAGCTTTTCCCAGAGAAGTCCCATGCGGTTCGGGCCACGAGCGGAAGAAGGACGTTGCGGCCGCAAGAGTCTAACAAACTCATGCTTGAACATCCAAATCTTCAGGGTTTCCCCAACAACCAGATTTCATCAGCTAGCTTCTTCACTTCCTTAGCACCTTTCGTCGCCATTTTCATTAAGCAAACCACCTGTGGAAGAAAAGAAACCAACAATTAATAGAGAGCCTCATATAGAAAATCTTAACCCCCATGTATTCAAGGGTATTTTAACGAAAAGAACAGCCGAGTGGGGCCATATGACATATATACTGATAAACCAGATCATGTGGCCCCATCCCGGTATAAATAGGGTTATTAATTCACTGTGCGCGACCCTAAACATTGAAATATTGAACTGACATTTATACTGCCAGGTTTTCTCATTAAATGGATCAAAATTGCAAGCGAGCGAACGCGTGTGACAACTCATGTTTTTTGACGCACCCTAATATATATATATATATATAATATCAAAAATATAATAGCAAAATATAATCTTTGTAATATTATTTAAAAGTAGTGAGAGTACTTCAAATTTTGTAATTTTCAATTAACAAACTAATTCATTATTATATTTTTAACGAATTAAAACGATTTTCTAGGAGGGGGGGAGGGAGGAAGTCCCTCGTTAATTAGACAACAGAGCCATAAAATAGATTAACAAACTAATCAAATAGTAAAAAAAAATTACAAATTAGTAATTATAGAATCATGAGAAGGGCGCTGTATCCTGTCACCATATTTAACGTTGTTTCACGTAATTTAATTAGTTTCTCATTATATATTTCTCCATTAACAGTCCATGAAAGGTCAAAAACAATTTCCAACGACGTTCGAAATTTAGTAGAAAATTGGCAAATTTTAGTTAGCTAAATTGGTTCGCAGTTCAATTTCATTTGCGTTGGGAAAAAAAAAATAAATAAATATATATATATATATATATATATATATATATATATATATATACATATACAGGGTGGCGCAAAAGTTGCGCATCATAGGAATTTTCAGTGTTGACTATATATTATTTTTTTTCTTTTAGGTAGGGTTTGGCTGCGAAATTAACAATAGAGGAGAAGGTGAGCTTGGTTTTAATGTATGGAATACCAGGTACAACAAATCGATGAATGGGTACAGAAATTAAATTCTGTACCGATTCATCGATTTGTTGCACCTGGTATTCCATACATTAAAACCGAGCTCACCCTCCCGCCTATTGTTAATTTCGCAGCCATCCCCTACCTAAATGAAAAAAAATAATGTATTATAATCAACACTGAAAATTCCTATGATGCGCGACTTTTGCGCCACCCTGTATATTAGAGAGAGAGAGAGAGAGAGAGAGAGAGAGAAAACGGTAAAAGTAATGTAAATATGGGCTTCGTTTCCCGTAGACTTTCGCATAAAAGATCCAAGTTAAGTTGATAGTCTACGGAAATTGAAATCCGTATATACATTACTCTATACGCAGTATTACTGTACGAGTATAGAGAGTAGTTGGAGGAATGTCAATAGGGGGTTTCATTTCCCGTAGAGTTTCATATAAACTTGTAATTGTACTTTAATGATTCCTTTGGAATTACTTAAATTTTTAAGGTTCAAAATTCCTGTAATCTTCGTATCATCTCGTATAAGCTGGAAATTTGAATTTTTTTTATTTCTGTAACCTTTTAGACGAAATAACAACATAAAAATCTCGTTGAAAACTATGTACTCGTATTTATATGATTTTTATTTGCATATAAAACGACCCATGTTTTTAGTCATGTTAAAATGGTGGAAAGGAAAGATAAGATAAATGGTTCCAACAACAAAAAGTATAATATAAATTATTTATTTTACAACTAATTTAAATGTTAAATTAACTTTGTTATAATAGCGCTAACCATTTACGTCTGTTGCCAGCAACATCAAATTCATTAACATTAACAGTGTGCGTAACTCAGTGAATAACAACGCTTCCGTATAATCAAAATGAATGCACTGAGATCGGGGATTTCACTCCCCACGGTGTTGGTAATAGCAATCCGGGAGTTAGTTGGACTGAGCACTGTGCATATTGCTGACCTTTCTCACATTATTATTATTATTATTATTATTATTATTATTATTATTACTAACGTAACATTTGGAATGGTTGTCATTAATTTCATTATTCTGTCAGGTTGTTGTGACTGAGTTTTGTAAGATGAAAGTCAATATTTCATTATAATTTCGCGCCAAATTTCAAAGTTTAAAACGGAAATACAGGTTTTAGGAATCATTTAATTGAAGAAATATCTGTTGCTGAGTGTGTGAAGTTAAACAAAACAATGTTTGGCTAATGTATGATTAAATAATGAGAGAGAGAGAGAGAGAGAGAGAGAGAGAGAGAGAGAGATTGATTTTGAAATAAATAATGATCAGCGTTATCATTATCATTGATTATCATTCAATAATGATGTAATAATGAAAAATAACTGAAAAATAACTGAACAAGTAACTAAACTTATTGAACATTACTTTTTAATAACTAATTCTCATCTTGACTGTCCTCAGGCCTCTGCGCAGATCGGTACGCAATGCCCTGTTTCTACTTCCTCTTTTAGGCATCACCAACGCTGTGACGATGATTCCGAAGCCTCTCGAAAGGTCTGCTTTCGAGTTTGGAATCTGGTCGTACGGAACCAACTTGCTCACTTCTTTTCAAGGATTCGTTGTCGCCTGTATTTACTGCTTCTTCAACAATGATGTAAGACTTAATTAAGCTTTTTCACTGTCTCTTTAACGAAGATGTAAAACTAATTTAGCGAATTCTATTGCTTCTTCAACGTTGATGCAGGACTTACTGTAATTAAGCTATTTACTGCTTCTTTAACACTGATGCAAGACTTAATTAGGCAGTTTTTAGGTTGTACTCCAGATAACAATTTTTTGTTGGCTCAACGTTTGTGGGATATATCAAATACTTATGTCGGTCCAACGGATGCCTGCTACCTGTGTATTGTAGCTACTTGCTTCATGACAAACAAGGTTCCTCCTTGGACAGTGAAATGCCATATTTATTAAATATTTAAGTAGGCTTACGTAATATTTGCTAAATATTTCTTAAATATATGACGTTGTAGGATATTGTAACTGTCACGCATTCAAATTAAAATCTAGCATTTATTTTAGTTCATTCATTATCGTTAGTTTTCTTGTAAAATTTTAAAAAAACATTTTGTATATAATTTAACTATATATACACTGATAAAAAAAGTTTTTAAAATGCGACAAGAAGCTTTTTTTAAATCTGATCAAATAAACCGTCCACTTCTGCTCTGGATCAGGAAATGAGGTTCCTCGATTTTACCTTACATCTTTATTGTTGAAAAAACTTGTTTGGACAAAGTTTAAAAAGCTCTTTTTAGTTTTAGAACCTGTTCTATTGATACAGAGTATGTTAAAATATGTACAGTTTACCGTACACTCATCCTAAAGATGATATAATGACAAAATAATTTTTTTTTTTTTTTTGGCAGATCAAGAGAATTATCTGTTACTACTTTTGGAAGTTCAAAGTTACCTTAAGGCCAGGTAAATCGAAAACTTCCAAGTTGCAACATCTCCAAGCTCATGATCTTATCCATGGCAACTTCAAAGGTCCGAAGCTTTATTACAAGGTATGTTATTATATGTTTTTGGGTTTTCGTGTATAAAACTTTGAATAACTGAAATATTTCTAAAGCATTATGAGGAAACTCTCTCCCAATAAGTTTCAGTATAAGTGATTTTATTTTATTTAAGGCACGAAGCAAGTCTTCAGGAGAAAGACCACCTTCTTTTCCGCATCTTCAACAGTTCCATCGTGACACATTCTCCGGTATTCATGACAGACGCTTTTTGGATCAGAATTCCCCGGGCAATGGCAACCCTTTCGCCATGCCAGCGACGTCTTTGTGACAATCAGTGAGAAGAAATAAACAGCCAGTGATGATCTATACGTCGGAAGAAGGCTCCAAAGTGACTTTTGTTTTTAAGAGTTCCCGAGCGAACAAAGCAAGAATGTTGTCTTGTCCTGAAACGGAGTCGTTGAGCGTGTCCGAAGGAATTTTCAAAAGCAATAAAAGACCAAGTTTAGAGACAAACTGTACTGCGAGCGACTGTTCCCACGAAATTTTGGATTTGGACTTGTACTCCGAACAGAAAGATAATTCTCATCATTCATCTGGAATATTCAGTGTTGCCGCAACTTCTCAAGAACGGTTCAGAGGCAGTACCTCCAGTTCTCATTCGTGCGCCGGTGCTGGTCAGTCGAGTCGAAGACAGGCTGCAACTACTTTCATGAGGACTACTACGAAGCGTAAATAAAAATTTGTTTTTGCTATAGTGGCAAAGGTACATGTTACATTTTCTGTCTTACAAACGTTTCGAGAAATTTTAGAATTCAGGAAACTGGGTAAAATGAGAAACTACAAACTTTGAACATAACTAGTTTCCAAGGAGTCATAATTTCCCGTCCCCTGATGAACCGTCCGTACATATGATTAATACTTGGTCACATGCTCAGAACTGAAGCTTCGATCTATGATTGCTAAGGACAGGGTTTGAAATATAATAAAAGTGTTCAGTTAACTTTATTTACTCTTACGTTGTATGGTACTGTAACTCTGTAAGGAACTGTAAAAGAAGCGTAGAAATTATAGTAATTTATGAACTTTACATAAATATAAAGAGAATTTAAAATTAACTATCGAAACACTCAGTGTACATTGATGCAGACTACTTTCTGTATTTGTGGGATACTTTACCGCTAAAAAGAACCAGCGCAGTAAAACTGTTTATGATATTAGTAAACATTAAAAGTGTATAGTTACATTTTAAAAAAAATAATTGTTACATGTTTTTATCACTGTTTAATGTTTTGTACCGAAAGATAAATATTGATACAGTAAAATATAAACTAGTTTAAGGAAAAATAGTTTCATATATAACCATTAAATAATTAAAAAATTTCTATAAATGCATCGAGAATACGGGCGAGATGGAGAAACGTACAGATAAAAGTGAAAAATGATACCATTTGATGAGACACTTATTTTGAATGATGTTTTTGTAATTAAATCTTTGGAAACAATGAAATATTTTCTAGCATTGTCAAAGGAAATAAAACAAAATATATACTCAGAAAAGGTGATTACATATTTTAAGCGGTAATGGTGTTCAATTTCCTGTTTAAGCATTAAGATGCATTTTTACATTTTTAAAGAGAACGTTTATTTGTTTATACGTTGTGTGTTTACTTTTAAGGTTAATTATTCATAATGCTTCTATATCACTATAAATATATTTGTAGGATGAAAAATCGGATCTTTTCCTTTATAGCACCCCGAAGTTTTTCTTTTCAGTTAGTAACAATTTTAACACAGGTTAAGTCGTGATATTTTCGTTAAAACTAACGAAAGTATCACGATTTAGCCTAACCAATCGTCAAGGACGTACAGTTCACCAAACCGGGCATTCAATTAACCTAACTAGTTGGTTAATTTTTACATTCACGTCTCATTCTAACGTTGTAGGGCGGGATACTTTGCTACCCGCACGAAGTGCGGTTAGGTTAAGTAAAAATTAATCAACTAGTTAGGTTAATTGAATGCCCGGTTAAGTTAATTGAATTCCCGGTTAGGTCAACTGCACGCCCTTGACGATTGGTTAGGCTAAGTCGTGATATTTTCGTTAGTTTTTTTGTCTGTGTTAAAATTGTTACTAACTGAAAAGAAGAAATTAGGATGCTATGAAGGAAAAGATCCGAAAAATCGTGTATGTTAAATGTTAGTTAATGTTTAAGTTATTCATGAATGTTGATAATACTCATATTAACAACTAGTAAAATAATTCCATAAAACACTTCCATATCTAAATCCCTCATGATCTAGTCACTAGATTCTAGTGCTTCAAGTTTCCGAATCAGATATACGGTGAATTTTTCGTCATTTAACCTACAAAAGTGTAGATATAACAAGATTTTTCTTTCTAGAAATTTTATATTTTGAAGTAAACAGTGAGAACACCAATAAACCTGCTGAAGCTGAACATGCATAGTCACTTTGAAATACAAACGTGCGCCGTACAGCACATTTTCTGTATCTTTCACAATGTGTCTGCATGGCGAAATCTTCCAATGGTCCGCACAATACTTGTAATGTTCTCCTGTAACTTTTGTCTTAGTTTGTAATGAATGATCCCGTTACGTTTCACCCGAATTCCACGTTCAGGCGATGACAGTTTTGTCTATTATTTCCATATTAAAAGGGAAAATTAACTGATGAACCCCTTCCTCCCTCCCCAATACTCCCCAGTAGTCATCATCTTTTAAAAGAAAATAAGATTTTAGATCAGTGTTCCCAATTCTGGTGATTTTGTATAAATTTCTTTTAACCATTCTGTCTGGCAATTTCTTTGGATATGACGTGAACAATTTTTCCCAGTCAACGATTCAGTAAACTTTTCTGTAAAATATTAATTACCAAAAATGTTTTTAAAAAAATTAGGAAACAAGTAGAAAATAATAGCTTTTTAAAGAAGTAGAAAATTTATTAGATTTTTGGTAAAATAAGATGGCGTTTGTTACAAAAATTTGAAAGAAAAAATAGAAAAGCCGGTTCTTTTCTGTTTTGGGATAATCTTTGTCTTTATCCACATTGGATCATGACCTCTGATCCAAGTTCGCTTCGGCGAGTCCCAGTGAATATTCTTGAAAAAAAATTGTACTTAATTCGAGTACATAAAATAAATTTTATACAATTTTGCTTCCTTGAAAAAGAATTCTATACGACCTCAACAATATAGATTCAAAGTATAGAATTCTAATATCACTTTGAAAAGTTGACCCGAATAATTGACATGACATTTCAATCCAATCGATAACGATAACTAACCTAACCTAAACTAAACTTAACGTAATGTAACCAAAACAAAATTTAACTTAACCCAAATCTGACCTAACCTAAACCAAACCTAATTCAATTAAACTTAACTCAAACCTAACCTAAACTAACCAATGTATCAATAAAGTATCCCATTGGCAATTTGATAAATATGCTTTATTTAAACTTAATTAAAGTTTGTAATAGGATTATTTCAAAATTTCCTTCAAGAACCACACAGAAAAATTAATTTTCAAATTCGATTTTAGATCTTCTTCAGATGAGAGAGAGAGAGAGAGAGAGAGAGAGAGAGAGAGAGAGAGAGAGAGAGAGAGAGAGAGAGCAATATTTAATGAAATTTGGCTTCTTTGGGAGATTGCCTCTTCTGTAAATCTTTGATAACTTCGGCAAACCAATCACTATTATCCTTTCCTGCAGAGTTTGAAATGTACAGTAGAACTTTTCTTCACGTTACTTTCTATGAAAAACGTTCAAATTTGAACATCTCTAAATTGCAAAATGTTTGTCTCTCTCATTCATGCAAGAGGAAAATTATATTAAATACGTTGCAAGAGTGAAAATCAATGTTTATCAAATATTCAACTCAAAATATTTAGTTAGGAGTAAAATAATTATATATATATATATTTTTATTTTTTTACTTCAGTATTTAGCATTGATTATTAAAGTGATAACAGAATCCTCTCTCTCTCTCTCTCTCTCTCTCCCTCTTTCTTTCTCAGTATGGTGTATTTCATTATCAACCAACCGGGCTACATCGTGACCAATGTCGCAACACCGTTTCCCGTTGATCAGCGAAATTAAGCGACATTAGGTCTGGGTAGCGGTTGGATGAGAGACCGTCCTGTGCGTCCACATTATGTAGCGACCCTCAGATGGTTCAGATCCTACGTAAAGATGTTGCGAAGGAGATTAAGTAACCCCATCAACCCCCATCAAACCCCATCAGACCAAGCATTCCTCTGTAATTTATTTTTCTTTCTTAATTTTGTAACAGATTTCTTTAAATTTCCTCGAAACGAATGATAACCCGTATCGTTTAAGTTGTCACTTTAATGAACGTAGTTGTAGGATAGTTGTAGGGCTGTATGTAGTTGTAACCAGTTATATGTTTGTGTTTTATTTTATGTAAGTTTTCTTTCTGAGGCTTCTCTATGCTCTTGAGATATTTTAACCCAAATTGGTGTCAAAAAGCCTCCGACCCTCCGTGAAGTAGTTGAAATTATTACATTACTCGAGTAGTTCTGGAGATATGAGAGAAAATATTCATTATTATCAATACTACCGAAGTAAAGTAGTTATTTTAACTACTTAATGTAGTAGTTACAAGTACTTCATGAAGTAATTTTAACTCTTAATGAGTAGGAGCTTATTTGATACACAGTTAGATTAAAATAAGTACCTCGTTTTCTGACTGGGTATGTGGGTATGTGAAGAATATACACCACTTAAATGTTATATGGAACTAAACTACTTCCTAATTTTAGCAAAAGGTTCACTTTTCTGCTGTGAATCATTTTCCGTACGATTATTTTTATTGTTGAAACAGTCTTTAGTTCCGTTGAAGATTGACTTTCGAATATATGGTGCTTATATTTGATTTAAGATTTTCCTTTTTTAATTTAATTACTGTAATCCTTCTCATACACAGCATTTAAAATTTAATTTGTAGACAGAAGTTCATCTGGTTTCAACTGCTCCACGTTGTCATTTTTTATAAAAAAACTTAAAGTCCATATTTTGACCTTGTTGTTTACGTGGGTTTCTCAGCTTGCTTGAAGTTATTCTATTACTGTTGCATAATACTGTCATCTAAAAATCCATAGATATTTGTAATGTCTTTTCTGGTACAATTTCCCTTTTAGCCCTATAATCTCGAAGTTCATGCGGGTACAACCATCAAGTTCTTCGTAAAATCAACTCAGTTTAAGTTATATTTTGCTCAAACTAGTAATTAATTTTGTTTTGTAATATCTTCTAGTATTCTTTCCAAAGCATTTTCCAGGTAAAAATAGTGCAGCTGATCGTTAGACCCATAGTTTAGATTATTTCCTGATACTCTTGTAAATACAGTAGCAGCGAAGTTGGTACATTTCAGGGTATGTGAGGTCATACAAACCGGTCAGTCTAAAAATAATCTCGTGTATGTCTAGACCTGGTGTCAAACTAGTTTAGTTGGTTCGTTGCACCAGTGTCATCACTACCCGTATAAAAAGTAGATAAGTAATTAATCATTTTCTTTCGATGCTCTTAAAAAATTACTTTTGTTGTTTGAATAAATTTTAGATATAGCTAAGAATAAAAAGAGACTACTTTTATCAGATAATGTTATCTTTTTCACCATGTCTATCTTGGTCACAAAAGCCATTTAGGATCTTCAGAAATGACTATATATATTTTGCAATTATAATTTTCTTGAGTCAATAGTAAAAAAAAATTTCAATTTCTTTTCCTGTTATCTATTATATATCCTTCCTTTGTTGAATTGTTTTACTAGTTCATCTCATTTGTTTACGTTTTGAGAATTTCCTCTACATACCTATATACCCTTCTTTAATTTCTTTAGAATGCAAATACATTAACTGAAATAATTCCAATTTTATTCAGTGGGAGACATTATCAAATTTTCTTCCAAAAACTTACGTTCCCAATCTTTGCCCATTAATTTTGTTTAAATGGAAATTTAAATCTCCAAATATCATAATATATTTCGTTTATTATCTCATTTATTTTCCTGTAATTTTATTTGACTTTGGCAATAACTGTATTTTTTAAGAATGCTATCTTGGTTCTTAATTATCCTGACACATATTCCGCCTGTAGCAGAATAAACGTTATTAGCCTAACTTAGAACCCAAAACTAATTTGACCAAAGTTAGTCTAATATGGCTTAAATTAAATGGTCACTTCCCATTGCCCAAGAGTGAGAATTTCAAACGACGCAATTTTCAAATTAATCAATTCCTATTCTCACTGTATACGATTTCCCTCTTTAAGTTAGATTTTTTAAACAAAATATGCCTCGGGTCCGCAATTGATCGTGTCTGAACCTTCTTTTTACCCCTTATTAAATCAGGGAACTCTCATCCCAAATATAAAATCCTCTCTTCGAGCATTCTCGCAATCGCGAAAGTTATGAAAATTCTCGCGAATGAGAATGAAATGAGCGAAATGTAATCAACAGACCGGTGTATACCGGGTCAGCTGAAAATTATAGTTTGCTTTAATTTGTAAAATTTCTTTGTTTTTTTATAATTATAATAATAATTCCTTGAATAATTTCGTGGATTTTTTTTTTTCAGTTTTAGACTATCTTCGCATTATCTCCGTCTTCCTCTTCCTTATTTTCTAATGTAATCTCAAACAACTTTCTTATCTTTTGGATGGAAAAATAGTCACCAACTACATTCTGGTTTTTCATTAGTAATAAATTAGCTTTTCTCCGTTAAAGTGGGTCTTATTTTACCATATAGATAGATATTATATATATATATATATATATATATATATATATATATATATATATATATATATATATATATATATATACAGGGTCCGCAAAAAAAAAGGAGCATGACGAAAATGTTTACTGTACATTTATTTTTACACATAATGACAAATAACTTATTTTAGGCAAATAAGCAACAAATAAACTAAGTTAGTACCAAATTTCATGTCAATACGTCAAAAATTAAAGAAAATATAAAAGTTTTACTACAACATGTCATATAATTTTACAATTTCCAAAGAAAACGAAATTATAAGACTAAAAAAATTGTTCGATATGTTTGCCAGAAACCTCTACAATCCTTCGTAATCGGGGCCTAAATTGATCTATAGCTTTATCTACTTGATCTTGGGTAATTTCTTTCCATTTTTGTACGATAACTTCTTTCAAATGTTCGACATTTCGGATCTTATGCTTGTACACTTTCTCAGCCAACATTTCCCATATTCCGTAGTCTACGGGATTCAAATCTGGACTATTAGGGGCCAATCTTTTGGGTAAAGCAATTCAGAAACATTATTTTCTAAAAATTCAATAGTTGACTTAGCGGTATGCTCCCGAGCGCCATCCTGTTGGAATAAGAAGTAACCATTATTCGCCAATCGTCTCATTTCGGGCAGCATTTGTTCCAACAAAGTTTCAGTGTAATAGCGGGCGTCTACTTTGATGTTTGGCTCTACGAAAAAAACAGATGTCTTGCCTAGTTTAGACACACCGACCCATACCATTACGCTGGCAGAAAAATGATTACGGGTAGCATAAAGTCTATCATCTGGTATTTCATTTTTACGATTAACTCTTGAATACACTCTGTCATTTTGGGAATTTCGCGGTGGTTCTACCATAAACTTCTTTTCGTCAGTAAAAAACCGAGGTCTACTTTTTCGGGAGTGATATTTCTTAACATGCTTTCAGAACAAACAACTCTTTTCTGTTCGTTAATTTCAGTTAATTTCTGCCCGTGTATCCGTTTATAAGGTTTTAGTTCAAGGTCGTTTTTAATAATGTTTCTGACGCTACTTTCGGATATGCTCAACTCATTAGCAATTCTGGACGGTGTCACGTGAGTCCCTGGTCTGCCTTCTTGACTACAAATTCTTAGTTCCACATCTCTGATGTTTTCTTCGGTTCGAACTGATCTTGGCCTCCCGCTTCCTTGTTTCCTTTCAGTACTTTCAGTTTCGTCGATTTTTCTTAACAGCTTGTCCAAACCTCCTTTCGACCATGGTTTATTCGGAAACTCTTGTAATAATTTATTGCGCCATAATTTTTATCAAGTCTATAATGTTTTATTAATATTTTATCTTCTTTAGAAAAGGGCATATTATCATTTTTATTGATTAAAATTATTTAGGCATCTGAAAAAAATAATTTAAAATGAGAAAAACAGTTACATTTTTACGCGGAAATTAACTTTTTTTAGTCATTGCACGTTTGTGGCCATAAATCTTTATTTATGACCGATTTTGATGAAATTTATTTATACAACTGTGGGCTCTTTTATCTTTAGCTAGATATATAACATTTAAGGGTCCGGCAAAAAATGCGGGCGTGAGAGCAATTTTCGTCATGCTCCTTTTTTTTTTGCGGACCCGATATATATATATATATATATATATATATATATATATATATATATAATATATGTTTGTGTGTGTGTGTGTGTGTATGTGTGTGTGTGTGTGTGTTAAAGTAAGACTGGTTCATCAGGTTCTCTCCTGAAAGCCTATGAAAACGAAAGAATATGACAGTTGTTAAATAAAACGTTTATTGGGAAGGAAACATCCAAATGATAAACAGACAAAAAAGAAAGTCTCCTTCAAAGCGGACTTAATATTATTACTAGGACCATCGGGAATCGAACACCCGACCTTAGTTTCTTCACTTCGCTTATAAAGTAACGGTGTTACCTACTGAGTTCAGGGTGCTGGACTATCTTTGAAAATTAACAGGAAATCAACCAACCAACTAATTCTAAATCTCTCAGAGAAACACCTTAATCTCTGAAATATGGCGTTTGACCGAAAGTCGAATCTAGGACCTTCGGACGAACAAGCCGTCCCTTTACCACAAGTGCACCCCGAGCGTAGCTTTAGCTTTAGATGGAACAGCTGATGATGGAGGGTTAAAAATCCTTGAAATGTTGTGCCCTAATTATAAATTGTTGTTTTTAGATCATTTTCATTTTAAATGTTTACAGATAATTTCATCTGTGTGCGTGTGTGTGTATACTATATATATATATATACACACACACACACGAGTATATTCCATTGAAATATATTAATAATGTTAAAATAAATATTCAAACATGAACTGCATTCTATATTTTCAAATTATTATTATTATTATTGTGATGTGTTAAATTTTGGAAAGGTTTGCATGTTTTGCAAATGTCATATGTACGATGATTCTTTCGTTCAAAAACAATCGATGAAAATGTTTTGTGCGGAAATAAACATATTTTGGTTATAATTAAAACAATCCAAGATGAATTTTATGTATCATCAGTCAAGTCACGGTAAAACGACCAACAACTGGCAGTTTACAATTAAAATTAATCTTTAAAAAATTAAAATTAACAAATAAATGATGTCTGGCGGTTTAGAAATCTAAAATTTAAATAGCATTGCGCATGCACTCACAGTTACGCCTTATATATATATATATATATATATATATATATATTATATATATGCGCCTCGTGACGGCAGGTGGCGTGCAGCTAATTTCATCTTTCCATACAATAATAATTAGTCGACAGATAAATAGGTACCCTAGGGTAGTCTAGTGGTTAAATCGCTGGGCTGCTGCTGCTGGTGATCAGGAGGTGGTGAGATCGAGTCCGGGTGAGGATTTTTGTAGTTTCTGACCGCCCGTGGTGGTCGTGGTTCGGATTCCACGTTAAGCTGTAGGTCTAAGCATGGAGCAACAAGCCTTACCTTCGTCAGAATGAACAATAATAGACTTTTATCTCATTACTCGCTCGCACGTTGAATGATTCATTTTGCGATTGCTGTCATGCGTGTTATCGAAGTGAAATTGCGAGTATGCGTCTTTTGAAATGTAAACAAACTGTAACTCGTTCCGCGTTCATTTCTGTTCGTGTTACATATTAATGTCAAATTCCTTTCGTACTTTAGCAAACGCCTTTGTTTTGACATACGACTATGAAATAAGAATAATATGAACCGTAACTGCGTGAATAATTTCTATAGCTTACGCTTACGCAGTTTGCGCACAATTATTAGGGTTTTTTTCTCATTAGCTACACTTTATATGTAAAAATGTTCATATTAAAAATTTAATAGATCAAAAAATGTATTACCAACTCTATGCTCTATATGTACTCAAAGTTGTTGTACTGAAGACCAACGCAGCATTTTATTAATCTTCCTAAAACCATAAAATTTCTAAAAAACATGAAAAATTACTAATTGGTATTATTCTGCTTTTGCGTAGATATTTTATTAATTTTTCATGAGAATAATTAAATTTAAAAACTAAACCCTAATTTTTAATGATTAATTTTTTTCTGTCTTACAAATTTTGTTTCTAGGCGAACTTTTTTCCGAACATTACAATTACAATTCGTAATGAAAAAAGTTACACAACTAAACATTGATTTATTCTATTTAAGGGTATCCCCATAAGTCCGGTCTCATAGGAAATATATTTTAAATTAAATGTACAGAAATAATACATTAGAACTAAAACAAATGTTCAATTTAGGTCTTGTTTTGGGACCTTTTTGGGGGGGGGGGGTGCGGGTAGAATAACACGCAATGACTAATATGGAAGTGAGTTACACTCGTGAGGAAAAGGCCTCCGGAGTGTAACTCGCTCCATATTAGCCATTCTACCCGCAACAAAAGAAAGGTCCCAGACAAGACACAATTTGAAATTTGTTTTAGTTCTAATGTATTACTTTTGTAAATTTAATTTAAAATAATTTTGCTATGAGACCAGACTTATTGGACACCCTGTATATTAGTTTTACGACTTTAAAAAAGGTTTAAATGTATAATTCCACTTCTGTTATTTTTTAAAGAGATTTTAAGATATTGTAAAAGAATTCTAAGTTTTATATTATTCTAAATCACAGAATTCATTGGCTAAACATAGACCCAATATTCGGCCATACTGAACCAAAATAGCCCAATTTTCAGCTAATATTGAACCATACGATACTGATGCGATTATCCGTGATTCACTCACCGTGAATCGAGTTAACTGTGATTTACTTATTACACTATTGTGCGCTTATCCGTGATCATGCCATCGAGTTAACCGTAATTTGCGCGCGGTATTTACATCCCCGGCTCGTCTCCCGCTAGCCCACCACAACGCGCCCTAGTCAGTGGTCTCTCCGCGTTTCATAGAGTACACACGCGCAGTCGTGGCTTCGCGTATTTTCACGCCTAGTGTTTACGTACAAACTATTTAATTGTATAATATATTGTGATAGAATAATGTGCTGTGTGTGGCGGGCAGCAGCGGCTGCACCACCCACCCACCGGCGGGTATACTGATTTACCGTGAAATCTGATTATCCTTGAAAATGGACCGCCCTTCAATCACAGGAACTGAGTCAGTACTGTATTGATTCAGTGAGGCAACAGTGAACCGATATGCGTTTAGTTACACAATTTAAATTTCCAATAGCCAAAAGACACTAAATTTTTTAATATCTATTTTTTATGTTTCTAGATTTAATGCAGGAGAGAACCAGTTTGTTTAAGGTGTAGAACAAATTGTGTATCATTTCTTCGTTCATAACCATCGATGTCATATTAAATTTGGATCCTGTTCATACTTATTCTATCCTTTCTTCTTTTAATACTCGACCCTTTCCACCTCTCTTTGTTATTCCTTTGTCCATTATGTCATAACAGCCGTTATGAACACTTCCTCACGTTATCACTATTTTGCATAACACTATTTCATCATTTGTTGAACATCCCCTTGTATCAACTGTACTGTTACATTCCAGAACGTAATATAATGGTTGGTTGTAAATAGTTAAAGCGTCATCTACTGGGATTAGTTACCCGTAGCAAAGTATAGCAATCCCATTCTTTTAGGCTGACTAAATATATAATCAGCTACATCTACTACTGTAGCAGCTTTCAAAGCCGCTACTCCTTTCGTCTCTCCTTGAAAAGTAAATAAAACAGATTTACAAACGCACAACGTCTCCTTGTTGGCTTAGGCCAATCAGAACCTTCTTTGTTTTACATAATCGTTTGTTTACATATGAAGTATAACAAACAGCGACTTCCATTTTATTCGGGATTCATACATGCTACGGATAACAGTACAGCATGCAGTGAACAAAATCCGATAGATGGCAACTTTAATAATTATAATTATTGTATGACCATATAAGCATCGAAGAAATTTACTGTCTAAAAACTATTTTTTTGTCTTCAAACAACCTCGCATAATTATGTTTCATGTGAAGGGTTAAACTCTTACTGTAAACAGTGCGGAATCAAAGGGGGCCAGGGGGCCAAGGGGCCGAGAGAAAAAAATACATCTAAAAACTATATACAATTTGCTAATCTCAATAATGTTTGAATTTCTTTTAAGTTCAACTAAAAATGCGTACGAAGTTTGTATCAAAATATTTCGTGTTGACAACTAAAATCTTCCTCTAAATTCCCTTAAACTTTGAATGTGCCAAATATAATTTCATTGGTAAACCCGTGTCACCCCCATGAAGAAATCCTGAATCCGCCACTGCCTGAAATAATAGTTCAAAAGAGGATTATGATATAGTAGGTATTATGTGGATCATCGTAAAATATATTCGTTATAAAGATGTCCATATCGCAGAAAGTAAAATAATGTTATTATATCATCAATCTCAGTGCTGCCAACGAGAAGGTAAAGGAAGAAAGACAATATCTTTTTTATAGATATAATACCTTCCTTCTTGTATCAAAGCTGATCGTTTTATTTAGACTTTGCATGCATCTGTCTGTATCTTTTGAAAAAAATTATCTTTCTTTTTCAAAATAATTTCACCTCGATGTTTGGATTTTTGAGACCTAAAATGTCTTTGAATGTCCGTGAAATGAAAAAAGATTTGGTATGAAAAGATTTTACTGAAAGGGTTGACAAAAGTAAATAAATACCACGATCATTGTCCTCGAGAACAAATGAGGGGTCGCGCGTCTTAAGGTACCTAAGCGCCACCACGGAGGAAAACGTGTTTTTGATGGATATCACTATTTTCACCCTTCCTCTATCGCGTGGTTTGGGTTATAATGACCTTACGACACTAGAAGTATGGTTGAGAACCTTATCAAGCGAACTACTTTTTTCACCTCTATCGCCAGCCAAAAGTTCACCCAAAGTTCGGCATAATAAGAAAATCAAAAAATTAAAAAAATATATATAAAATATAAAATATGAAAATCTATTCCAAAAACTCATCAACATCTTCATTAGCATACTTAGAACTCTAATTTAGCCAAAAATGAACGTTCTAGCTCAATTAATAACAGAGATACTATTGCGAGAATATCGCTGAACTTTGGAGGCGATTTCTGACGAATTTTAATTTTGGCGCTTAGGTACCTGAAGACGCGGGACCCCTCAAATATGAAAGCTCATCAATGGAATGCGAGAACGTGTGTCACTTTTACATAATGGAAAGGGGACAACAACAACAGTCTAAGTATTCGGTAAATCCGTTATTATTTATTGACTTTTCTTATCAAATAAAAACTATACAAAAACCGAAGGTGTCTATTTGCTTTTGTAAACCGCTTCATATCTTTTCCATCGTTTAATATATGATTGTACGTCTAAATGTTTTTCTCCGTTTTAGCAAAGACTCAAGTATTATTACGATTAACATACAGTAGTTACGAAATTTGATATCATTCAATAGACTCTTTATGTTGAGATGCGCAATTCTTTTCTGAAATTTTAAATTTTGCAGTTGTATAAAATATGAAATAGTTTTTTAAATATTAGACTTTGAAATTATATTTATACCTAATTAATTATTAAACAAACTATATTTTTGTGAAAACTATATTTTCATTATGATGAAAACTAAAAATGAACATTTTTGTTTTTCGAGGAAATTAATAGTGCTTGAAGTCAATAATAAAAATGAAAGAGATGCTTGTATCATTTTCCACTATTCTCAGTGTTCCAATATATATATATATAATTATTTGTTTTATAAAAAAAAAAAAAATTATAAACAAGAAATGGATGTGTAGTATGTGGAGTATTTTCACAACTTTCGACGGCTTTTCATGACTGCTTTGAGTCGCGAAGAAAGTCCCGTGTACGTAGATTTTTACGGGTTTTGAGCAATTACCCGATCGGGTCGGGTACCCGTTCGGATACCCGTTTCATCCCTAATATATATATATATATGTATATATATATATATATATATAGAGAGAGAGAGAGAGAGAGAGAGAGAGAGAGAGAGAGAGAGAGTTTTCCACCTTTATACAGGTAGAAACTCTTATATGTTTGAGTTATTTTTTTTAAAGAAAGTAACTTGGTTGGGAAGAAGATATACAAAATATGCATTTCACTCATTTTAAATGTCTGTTAAAAAGCATCTATAAAATGTGCTGGAAACTTTATTAGACGTTTCATTACACATTCTGAGTCCTGTTTTAGTAGTATTTCACATTCATTGTACATTCATTATGAGTTTGGTCACACATTTCGAGTGAAACGTACAAACGAAGTACTAATGAAGCTACATGACCTATACCAGGGGTGGGGAACCTGCGGCCTTAAGGCCGCATGCGGCCTTTTGGGGTACTAGTTGCGGCCTCCTGCCTATTTGACATTCAGAATTCATACCGTACGATAATGGACAGCAACTGATACCCCTTTAGGGCTTTAGGCTATTTCATTAGATCATGGTTTCAGCTTCACTGCTTCTTACACATACAAGCCTTCTTTATGGCTTGAACAATAGGAAATATGGCAACGCTGCCAGTTGAAACTGACAACGTTGCCTTATGGCTTACGCCCTTACCTATCAACGATCAACTCGACTGGCTGACTGGATGACAGTTACTGACGATTCTCCGATAGTGACACGCACGCTTGTTTCCTTTAAAACTGTAAATCTTTGATCAATTCGTGTACCATTTTTATTTAAAAATCTTCTGGTACCCCAATCATGTCAAAAACTGTGTAAATAAAATTAAAGGAAGAGAACAGAGTATTCCATGAAGAATGGGAATTGCAGTATTTCATAGTTGCTGAGAAAGATAAAATGATGTGTTTGCTCTGCAACGCCATAATTGCAACAGTGAAGAAACACAATGCATATCAGCATTATGCAACTCATAAGAACCACAAGTATGCTATATTGGAAGGAGAACCCCGAAAGTCTGCACTTACGAAGATGAAACTTCAAAAGCAACAACAACAGCATGTATTTAATTAAAACGATGTCAGGCCTAGGGGCTGAAATCACTGAAGCAACTTATAAAGTAGCATATATACTTGGAAAAGAGGTAAGCCATATAGTGATGTGGAAATCATAAAGAATGCATTGTTGAAGTTGAAGCCTCTTTAGATTCAGACAAGGTTAACAAATACAAACAACTACCTCTTTCAAGAAGGACCATAACTGATCGGCAACATGAATTAGCCCTCAATGTAACTGAACAACTTCATACAATATGCCAAAGCGAAAATACTTATTATTCGATTGCCTTGGATGAGTCCACTGATATTATCGACTCAGCGCAAATGTCATTTTTTATTCGTGTTATAACTGCAGATTTTCAATGCTTCGAGGAGTTACTGGCTTTGGGTACCGTTACGGGGAAGACACGTGGAATTGACGTCTTGTCTCTCTTCAAAGAAAAATGCCGTGAAGCGAAACTGAATTTATGTAATTTAGTAAGTGTATGCACAGATGGTGCACCTTCCATGAGAGGAAAATGTGCAGGATTTGTTGCGCTACTACAAAAAGAACTGCCAAATCCAAATAGCTTGATTTCCTTTCACTGTATTTTGCATCAACAGAATCTCCGTGCCAAATCTACTGTTTTAAGTGACACATCAAGTAAAGTTATACGTATTGTGAACTACATTAGAGCAAATGCATCACGACATCGCCAGTTTCGCAATATGCTTATGCTTGATGATGAAACATTCATTGTGGATCTTCCGTATCATTCTAAAGTGCGCTGGTTGTCACAAGGGCAAGTCTTTGAAAAACTTTTGTCTTTGTGAAAACAAATCACAAGATTTTTTGAGGAACTCAATGAACCATGTGAATTGTCAAAAAAGTATTTCTGCAGAAATGCTGCATTTTGTGTAACGTAATGTCAAAGCAAAATGACCTGAATATTTCTTTGCAAGGTAAAACTAAATCCATATATGAAATGTGGAAAAAAATACAGGCTTTTCGGAGGAAGCTGCGCTTTTTCAAAACTATCCTTACCCGATCGGAACTTTCAGCTGAACACTTCCCTGAACTGGCAAAGGTAATTGATGAAGAAGATACAAGCAAATCATTAAGGGAATGCGATGTGAAAGAATACACAGCTGTCCTAGACTCCCTGATTGAAGAATACGATGAAAGATTCGAAGATTTTGAGAAACATGACTTCACACTGAAACTAGCTTTCCAACCACACCTAGTTGATGTCTCCAAAGCACCTGAAGATTTACAGATGGAGTTGATTGAGCTATTAGAAGATGATATCCTGAAGTCTCTATTTGATACTAAGAAGGATCCTGTTGAAATATGGAAAAATGCCGTTGAGTACCCACGTCTGCGTCAACATGCTCGTTGAATGTTGTCTTGTTTCGGCACAACCTACTGTTGTGAATCAACGTTTTCATATGTGACTCAAATCAAAACGCGCTTGAGATCTCAGATGAATATTCACCTGGAGGACCAACTAAAACTACGGTCAACGATGTTGGAACCAAATGTACGACTCCTGTCCCGCAATAAGCAGCCACAAAAAAGTTATTAAATGGTTTATCACTTTTTCACTTAATATTAGCATCATTTCACTTAATATCATTTTTCACTTAATATTAGTTCTATTGCCAATTATTCCCCCCCCCAAAAATAAATGTGCACTTGCTGAATTTTTTATTTATTATAAAAGCCCTTATGTATTATCAAGTTTGATTTAAAATTAGTAAATATGTAGATTGTAGACTAAAATATGGCATTTTGTTGTACTGTATATGTTAAATTCTCAGCATGCGGCCTAATAGGGTCTTGGTTAAATGAAATGTGGCCTTCCAATGAAAAAAGGTTCCCCACCCCTGACCTATACCTTTCAGTTGAAACCTACAACGAAACTAATGAACATACATGAATTATACGTTTCAAATGGAATTTACAAACGAAGTACTAATAAAGATACATAAATTATATGTTTCAACCGGACCACTAATGAAGATACAAGGATCATATGTTTCATTTGAAACGTACAGCCAAACTGCTAATGAAGATACATGATCATACGTTTCACACTGAAAAGTATAACCAAACTACTAATGAAAATAGTAGCATTGCCGCAAAAATATAGAGTGCATTGCAACTGGATGCAACATTGCATACAACATGCTGAGAGCGTTTTTGAACCCCTGTCCCCCCTTCACCCCCCTTTTAGCCACACCCTAAATTATATATATATCTGTGTGTGTGGGTGAACTCCAAGGGCAACCTAACCTAGCTGCTCAGGCCCACGAAAATATATATATATGTGTGTGTGGGTGTGTATGCATGTATAGAAAAGCTTCTTATATATATATATGAGTTGTATGTATGTGAACTGCAAAGGGTAACCTAACCTGGCTGCTCAGGCCCACAAAAAAAATATATATATGTATGTGGGTGTGTAAATGTGGGTAGCCTAAAATAAAACACCAGAAGGAGGAGAGAGTTACTTTCATTGCAGCTTCTCGATGCATTTTGAATTCCTCAGCATCACGGCCATCTGACTTAGAAGGCAGCCAGTCGTATTTGGCGTACACAGTTATTTACGTACATATATAGGTGAGTTACCATCGTTATGCCTCAAACACACACACACACACACACACACACACACACACACACTGTATCGTTTATATACATAGATATACAGTATGTATATATATATATATATATATATATATATATATATATATATATATATATATATGCCCTTCATTTCCATTAATGCTTGTTTAAAACAACTGCAGCGTTCTGCCTATTTAATATACAGTATATCGAAATAAAAAAAAGGTGTATATACATTACGGGCAAAACAGGGATAATACAGTACATACATGATTTATATATATATTTTTATATCAGAAACAATACAGCCAATAGAGGAGAATTGCATTAGACGCAAAAACAAGAATAATCAGTGCTATTAACGTGTATATATATACGTATCAAAACAAGAAACAATACAGTTATTACAGAAGAAGTCTATATACAACAAAGTACACAACACGTTTAATATATATATATATATAACTGCAATGACCGCGCAGTATATAAATGAATAGAAACGACATAAGTGTTAAGGAACGTTTCTGCACACGAGGAGGAGAGATAACGAATAAATGAAAAATGAGACGAACCGCCCGGGAATCGAACCCAGGGCCTTCCAATTGCCGGTTGGACGCTCTACCATTATGCTACGGACCTCACTCAATCACAAATCGAAATTCTCCCACATAGGGCAGAAACCAATGCCCTGAGAGGGCACCCTCGCAAATCGTGAATATGCGCATATAACTGCAATGACCGCGCAGTATATAAATGAATAGAAACGACATAAGTGTTAAGGAACGTTTCTGCACACGAGGAGGAGAGATAACGAATAAATGAAAAATGAGGCGAACCGCCCGGGAATCGAACCCAGGGCCTTCCAATTGCCGGTTGGACGCTCTACCATTATGCTACGGACCTCACTCAATCACAAATCGAAATTCTCCCACATAGGGCAGAAACCAATGCCCTGAGAGGGCACCCTCGCAAATCGTGAATATGCGCATATAACTGCAATGACCGCGCAGTATATAAATGAATAGAAACGACATAAGTGTTAAGGAACGTTTCTGCACACGAGGAGGAGAGATAACGAATAAATGAAAAATGAGGCGAACCGCCCGGGAATCGAACCCAGGGCCTTCCAATTGCCGGTTGGACGCTCTACCATTATGCTACGGACCTCACTCAATCACAAATCGAAATTCTCCCACATAGGGCAGAAACCAATGCCCTGAGAGGGCACCCTCGCAAATCGTGAATATGCGCATATAACTGCAATGACCGCGCAGTATATAAATGAATAGAAACGACATAAGTGTTAAGGAACGTTTCTGCACACGAGGAGGAGAGATAACGAATAAATGAAAAATGAGGCGAACCGCCCGGGAATCGAACCCAGGGCCTTCCAATTGCCGGTTGGACGCTCTACCATTATGCTACGGACCTCACTCAATCACAAATCGAAATTCTCCCACATAGGGCAGAAACCAATGCCCTGAGAGGGCACCCTCGCAAATCGTGAATATGCGCATATAACTGCAATGACCGCGCAGTATATAAATGAATAGAAACGACATAAGTGTTAAGGAACGTTTCTGCACACGAGGAGGAGAGATAACGAATAAATGAAAAATGAGACGAACCGCCCGGGAATCGAACCCAGGGCCTTCCAATTGCCGGTTGGACGCTCTACCATTATGCTACGGACCTCACTCAATCACAAATCGAAATTCTCCCACATAGGGCAGAAACCAATGCCCTGAGAGGGCAGAAACGTTCCTTAACACTTATGTCGTTTCTATTCATTTATATACTGCGCGGTCATTGCAGTTATATGCGCATATTCACGATTTGCGAGGGTGCCCTCTCAGGGCATTGGTTTCTGCCCTATGTGGGAGAATTTCGATTTGTGATTGAGTGAGGTCCGTAGCATAATGGTAGAGCGTCCAACCGGCAATTGGAAGGCCCTGGGTTCGATTCCCGGGCGGTTCGCCTCATTTTTCATTTATTCGTTATATCTCCTCCTCGTGTGCAGAAACGTTCCTTAACACTTATGTCGTTTCTATTCATTTATATACTGCGCGGTCATTGCAGTTATATGCGCATATTCACGATTTGCGAGGGTGCCCTCTCAGGGCATTGGTTTCTGCCCTATGTGGGAGAATTTCGATTTGTGATTGAGTGAGGTCCGTAGCATAATGGTAGAGCGTCCAACCGGCAATTGGAAGGCCCTGGGTTCGATTCCCGGGCGGTTCGCCTCATTTTTCATTATT
This sequence comes from Bathynomus jamesi, assembly GCA_023014485.1. Taxonomy (NCBI): domain Eukaryota; kingdom Metazoa; phylum Arthropoda; class Malacostraca; order Isopoda; family Cirolanidae; genus Bathynomus; species Bathynomus jamesi. The sequence continues at coordinate 38,978 of JAJOZX010015383.1, read as the reverse complement.
CGTTATCTCTCCTCCTCGTGTGCAGAAACGTTCCTTAACACTTATGTCGTTTCTATTCATTTATATACTGCGCGGTCATTGCAGTTATATGCGCATATTCACGATTTGCGAGGGTGCCCTCTCAGGGCATTGGTTTCTGCCCTATGTGGGAGAATTTCGATTTGTGATTGAGTGAGGTCCGTAGCATAATGGTAGAGCGTCCAACCGGCAATTGGAAGGCCCTGGGTTCGATTCCCGGGCGGTTCGCCTCATTTTTCATTTATTCGTTATCTCTCCTCCTCGTGTGCAGAAACGTTCCTTAACACTTAGGTCGTTTCTATTCATATATATATATATATACACGCATCAATAATGGAAATACATGGATTAAGGTGCGTTTTTAGCACGCTTAAATAATATATATATATATATATATACATATATATATACACGCATCAAAACAAAAAAATAATACATTTAGTACAGGAGAATTCTATATACATCAAAATACTCGTTTAATATATATATATATACGCGTCAAAATGGAAACATTCTTCAAGGTCTACCAGCTTAAATAAAATAGTAAACTCGCACGTAATCGAGTCCACACTTATATCCTCATTGCTCTGCACTACACAATAAATGCGATTTAATATTAATTCACCATTCACACTATGCGGGTATCTACATTCAATATAAAGGGCTTTCAACTCGTTTAACACGATTTTTGTACCCACTTTACAATTGGGAGTCAAACTATTGCGCTCTTTAAAAGCGGATAGAAGACAGTCAAGAGAACGCACAAAGACAACATCGTTTGCTACAACATCACCATTAAATTCAAGTTTATAAACACTCCTTTCCAAACGGGTGTTTATTCTTTCAGCGCTGACCTTTTCAACTGTAAATTCTTCACATCTCATATCGGCAAAGTTCCTAAATCGTGCCGATAACTGTCTTATATAAAGAAATAATTCTTCAGGGTGAACAGTGAAGGTGAGTTGAGCCCTGTACCTTTCTAGTCCTTTGTACCAAAGTTAATGGTATTTCGAGGAGACTGCACCTTCTATGATAAATACGCAGCCAATTCCAAACCATTCTCCCCTTGTTCGGCTCTACACTTCGTAAAATCATCGAGCAGGACGGTGTACGCGTATTCAAGCACCGTGTCAAAATAACGCATATCAGCATCACGACCGTCTAATATAGGTTTCAGTTTACGAAAACCGACGACTTCAAACATTCTGTCGAGAATGAAACTGCTCCGCGTGGGGATAAGGGTGGTATTGTCAGCAGCATTCTTCCACATCAACCGTATATCAACGCAGGGTTGTTCTGTATCACGATTTACGGATAAGCATACAGATAATAGCGTATGAGGATGCATCGCTAATCTGCTCTATTTTTGTGCCTACACCTGCGGGTATTTTATAACTGTCCTCGCCCACTTCTCAACCAACACGAAGATTCTATTCGTCTCTTTAACACTTAAATAAATAACATTGCGTCTACCAGAGTTTGAATGTCTACATTTCGTTTCAAGTACATAATTAACGGCACCGGTATTACGCCTGAATACACGCACAGAGTTCAATACGGACACGTCGTATACTGCATTGAAGATGTTGCTCAACGGGAGCTCAATTTTTAAGTTTTCTATTGATCCTGAGAGGTAAGAACGTCCAGACGGGTCAAGCTCTGGGAGGGACTATGAGCAGCTGGCGCGTTGTTTTTGGACTTGGAGGGACCGTGCGGTTGGTTGGGGAGGAGGGAGGCGTGGGGTCGGTATGAGTCACATGAGTCACACGGGGTTGCGTCATGAACGATTCCAGGAGTTAGTGATACGTGTACGAGATTGTTCCAACATGAAAGATTCGCTGTGCACTGGTGAATTATCCGAATATTTGTATCCCATTATACTGGGTAGGTGTTTAGAGAGTTTTTCCATCTCCGATACATGAAGTAATATTGGTTTTAATGTTTTATCACACCCACTCCCTGGAATGCGCACCATACATCTACGTTCAGGGGTATTCACCATTGTACTTTCTCTAACTATGCACATTTTATTAATACTCCGGCGATCTATTTGAGAGAAACATGTGTCCATACTTGTCCTTTCTGCTGGACAAACTATACTTGTCCCTAAACTCTATTAAAACTCGCCCAACCCTTTAGCTACAATTTCACTGCGCACTTTGTCATAATATACATAGACGTAATGCTAAAAATATTTTAAACTGTCCATAATCACAAGATTTACACTCACCACCCCAGTGTGCGCGTACTCGGTGTGATGTAACATTGTGTAATATCTCCTGTCACACCACTCATCAACAATGTTCACAACCCAGATCCTTTGTTTCTCTTCTGCAAGCGTGGATTCTTACACTTCACGATATATGAGCTCCCTAGTGCAGCTTAATCCTGCAGCATAATCCATTACATCGTCTGTACCACGAAACCCCGCAATGCTCTCACCAGAATATCCAGAGAGTATTTGGACTTCGTGCTCCTCACGTTTCGCACGATTTAATGTGGTCTTAAAGGTTTCAAAGGAGGGATGACTAGAAATTCTTTGTGTTCACCACATTTGTAGACTTTAGCGAGTACTACTTCAGGAATGTAGAGCATGCAATATCATTGTCCGCCATTGTTATTTTTCTTCTACGTGAGAATTCCTTAACAGGTAAAAAGACATGTCTGAGAACCAGGGCTTGCGGAAGTCAATTGAGTACAGAAGGAGGAGACATGTCCTGATTAGCAGCAGGAGTCACGTGACTCTTTTATTGGGTAGAAATATGCAGTGAGTGTGCTTAGATTTTTTCTTGTACACACACACACACACACACACACACACACACATACACAAACACAAATTTAAAAAGGAGAAAATAAAACGCCAGCTGAAACATAGTTAAATAAATGTAATAGAAAAATAAATAAACTCGCGGTATCCAGAGAGAACAGTATCGTAGGTGCCAGGCACCTGGTATCGTTTCCTGTATGTGTTACGACACACTTTCATCCCCCTAAGCTCCTTCACGCCCCCTAGCTTCTGTGCCCAAAAGTTGAGTGCCTACAATCAATTGGGGTGGTTGGTAACCCACATTTTCTAAACTTACTAGCTCTTTCAGCGAATCAAAGTTGACGATTAGCCGGTTCGCCTGGTTTAGAGTGATGCCTTTAGCCTTCACGATATATTTAATTTCCTCCCTGTTTAGACAAAATTCAGCGTAGGCGCTATCTCCATACTCATCCTTGATCTTGTTAGTTAACTCTCCGAGGAATTCACCAATAGGAGGCATGTGTAATATTCCTTCCGTGAATATCACACTATTTGTATCTGCGTACAGAACTTCCGTCCAAGAGAATGCAGTAGACTCCAAAGTTTGAATGCGGGCGTACGCTGTTGTGAAACTGGCTACAGGTATGTTTGTAACACGTGATGTATCTGTAGCCAATTCGGTTCTGTTGTACTTTATTATGTACTTATTACCCACATTCACGATCTCCATGATCTTTTTATCGGGACCGTTGGCGTAATCCCACACCTCTTTTTAACTTGGGGCGTTCCCCTTGTCTGTTTTCTGAGCAAATTTCCCCCAAAGACTATTTCGGCACAACTTTGCACTAAAGCGCTTTCCTGGATTCTTCGCAATTTGGTCCCGTTCAAGTTGTATCACTTCACAATCACGGTAGCGCTGAATATACGCCGATTTTTCATTTTCGGTCTCAACTCCTCGCGGGTACCCTGTTGCTTCTACCTTATCCTTCAAAAAAGTGTTTATGTATGGTGTGAAAAGGTTGGGGAGCTTCTGAAACCTCCACACCTCATATATCTTCAATATTCTGTAACCGTGACGAATGGCTAGGGACAGCTCAGGACTTGTATATACGCCTCTGATCTTCCTCTGGTTGATCGTGTGATTACAGGCTAGGGTGGATCGATTTTACATTTTTTTCGATTTCCATATTCTAATAGAGACAAAAACTTGCGCATGCATGAGGAAATAGCCTCTGCAAAATCTTAGCTTAATAGGTAATCATCTTCTGCCCCCGGCAGAGCGATGAAAATCATATTTTAGTAGTCAAAAACGTATTTTTCTTATAATTTTTAAAATATTTCAATATGCATCAAAATTATTCCTAATAACTATAAAGTCGATGAAAAAGTCCTCATATGATCGTTTTTCCAAGCGCGTTGTCCTACGTTAATATCTTTTGCCCCCGGTAAACAACGTCAAATGTTGAAAAAATAGGTAATTTATATACATATTTTCAGATCGGCTCTTGTCTTAAATAATGCATTTATATATTTCCCATAGCATTTATATCGTTGCTTAGGCATGAAATAACACACACGCAAAATTTTATGACTCTAGAGTCTAGAGTAATATCTTCTGTCCCCGAGAAAAGTCTAAATGTGGATTATAATTACGTTAATGCGATGTTATAAGTACGATAAGTACTAAGTACAGCTCCTCGCTTGCTAATTTTATAAAATAGCAACCAGAACTCACCACGAGGAGGTGGCTGTACGTCGAGTTCCACCTTATCCAGCCCCAACCACCCTTCCTTTGGCTGCATGTCGATTTACATACGGTAATCTTTCTTAGAATCAAATCGTGGAATTTTTGTTCGGGAGTGAAGACGGGAGCGGATGAATCCGTCCCTCTCTTCTATTCCACTTACACTGGCAGAGGCTTCGGTTACTAATTTGATGAGTCTCTCGACCGCTTGAGTATGACAAGGGAATAGTGGGATCAGTCCATCAGGCTGGTCTCCGTCTCAACAAACTCTTTTATTCGGGTATCAGGTATTGTTTTGTAACGGGGGGTTCGGTCACCTCAGCCGTTTGCCAGTTGATCATTTCGTAATAGTTTTGACTATCGTAGAGCAGCTCAGGCATGGCGAAGGCTCGAATTTCCCCCGCTGGTGATTGTTTTGATCGTGCTTTTAATATTCTTCTCCATCCCAATTCTCTTATGTGTTGCTCATCGGCATGTAGCATGGAGATCAAAATATTTTCTGGGTGAGCAAGAAAGAATTTCTACGGAGGACTTTGTTGGCGATTGTCCTAGATCTTTGAGGCATGGTCTGAGAGAGACGCATCATTTCGAAAAATGTTTTGCGCCCTCAGTGAAACTGGAGTTTTTCTTTATCTTAAACCAAATTGGTGCGTAAACTGTCATAATGAATCGCACAATTTCGTTGAAGGTGCTGGAGGGTTCACTGGTTGAAACATAGAGGCGCAGAAATCTATTGCTGTTGTCAGCCACCTGGAATGCGCCATCTTACCTGGATTTCGAGCCGCGAGAGCTGAAGAGCAGCTACGCTCGACACTGCTCTGTAGATGCCTAACAAATATTTTTGGTCAGTGCTCAACTCGGCATCATCTATGTCAATGTCGGGAGATGGAATGGCATCGAATTCTCTAATTGGAAGTTTTTCGCAGTCGTTCAGTTATTTTCCAACTGGTCCAGTAAAGCCCATTGGCCCAGTTGTTTTGCCGTCCAAGTCTTGAATGAGGTGTCGCAGTGATAATTCATTACCGTGTAATAGGCATATGATCCACTGAACCAGAGATGACCTTTAAACCCTAGCCTAGAGTCATAAAATTTTGCGTGTGTGTTATTTCATGCCTAAGCAACGATATAAATGCTATGGGAAATATATAAATGCATTATTTAAGACAAAGAGCCGATCTGAAAATATGTATATAAATTACCTTTTTTTTCAACATTTGACGTTGTTGCCGGGGGCAAAAGATATTAACGTAGGACAACGCGCTTGGAAAAACGATCATATGAGGTCTTTTTCATCGACTTTATAGTTATTAGGAATAATTTTGATGCATATTGAAATATTTTTAAAATTATAAGAAAAATACGTTTTTGACTACTAAAATATGATTTTCATCGCTCTGCCGGGGGCAGAAGATGATTACCTATTAAGCTAAGATTTTGCAGAGGCTATTTTCTCATGCATGCGCAAGTTTTTGTCTCTATTAGAATATGGAAATCGAAAAAAATGTAAAATCGATCCACCCTATTACAGGCCCCATTGTTCTCCCGTCGCACTTCACGCACAGAAGGAACATGGGTTTGTGATCTGTAACGACGGGTAAGATTGGCATCTATAAATCGCGAGAGGGGAGCACATCTACGAAAGAAAGTCCGAAATAGTTCTCGTTCAAATTAGCTTAGAACTCTTCGACAATAGGCAGGGCGGGGCCCACCAGCTTTTCAGGGGCGCCTACGGGGTACGGATTTTTCTTCATCACGTAGGGGTATAAAGAACAGAAGTCGTAGTAATGGAGTTTCACACCCTTCAAAGGTGGAAAGTATAGTTTGAAGGGGTTTGTGCGTCCACCAAACAAACTATCGCTGCATTTGAGAGGATCCAGTACCATTGAACGCCTGATGGTATTTATTTCTTCGCGGTACTCTCCATCTGTATCCATCCGTGCATCATATTCCTGCTCCCACAAAACCTTATGAGTGAAATGGGAGCTTATGAGTTGATCGCGGGTGCAGGTCCATGCGAGATTGTCGGTAGGAGATCTATCATGGATATCTCCTGCGATTCCGCCCTCAGGACGTGGGAATCCATGCCACCTGCATCCGTTAGAGTATACTGTCTTCTCACCAGTGATACGGTCTTCGTTTACCCCATCCACCCAAAAAACGCGACCATTGATCTTAATGGCCACTTTCCCCGTGTTGCGAGAGTATGTTTGATGTATACTTCGGACTGCTGCTATAGGTGTATGAGCAAGTAAATAGCCTTATACCCATTAGGTATAGCCTTATACCGTTAGGTATAGCCTTATACCGTTAGGTATAAAATGGGCAGTCCTTATGGCAGCGGAGGTGTGTTCGGATTGGTGCACATAACTGCTCTAACCCAATCAATGACGTCCATTATTACGTCGCTTCTGCTACATTTTAGTGTTTAAAATACAAATGATTAAAAAGCAGAATGACCAAGTTTCGGTATGTTGGGATGGTTATGGAGCAATCCTAGTCATCATAATATTAGCTGGGCATTACATTATACAGTCTCAATATATACTGTAGACCAGTGGTTCCCAAACTGTGTTCCGCGGAACCCTGGGGTTCCACGGAGGCTTAACAAGGGTTCCGTGACACGTTTTCCAATCAGTCTAATCAGGTCTTAATGTTAAGGTCTAATTAAGGTCCTAATATTTATACATAATTTTACCTTGTGGCTCTTTGTTAAATAATATTTTATATTCTTATTCTGACTTAAAATGGCACCATCGTGGATTTGGGATCACTAAATATTTTTCGCTAAAATTAAAATCTGCTAAGTATATGTAAATAAATTTCGCTACTCGGCAACTGCAAAAGTGTAATTTGGCAGATTTCAGATTTTAATTTTAACGATTTTATAAAAGACTAGTTCTATTAGTACTGTTTTTAAAATAAATATCATATAAATTCTGCCATAGTATTTAAAATTTGTCATATTATTTATGACAAATTTTAATATATATATTTTACCCGTGAGAATTTAACTGTAATTAATTTTGAGCAATATGTTTTCGCTAAAATTAAAATTTTCTAAGTTGCCAGTTGATTTGATGTGCACTTTCGTAATTAATTGTGAACCAATCAGTATAACTATAGCCGTTGGCGTGGTGCACTGTCAAGTTAATTTCTGATAGGCTTTATTTACTTAAGTGTTTTCAGTGTAAAAACTTGTATTGTGTTCATCACTAAAATCTGTAAGTTTTGGTTGCTCAATAAATATTTTACAGTTATATATATATATATATAAATTATATATATATATATATGTATGGAGTTGGGGTTCCGCGAGATAAAAACAAGTCTGTAAGGGTTCCGACAGTTAGTAAAGTTTGGGAACCACTGCTGTAGACTATAGAGAACGACTAATTCGGAAAATATCCCAAATTATGGCATGATACCTAAGTTATTTTGACGCAGGTCTAAATTATTTGCTCAAATGCAATGATTGATATTAAGTAATTGTTGGGAATTGTTGTCAATATTGTTGTTTGTGATACATATCCTACGTGAAGAATCTAATGACCAAATTCCTCAGTGAACCTCTCACGCCCTCACATTTCGAAGAAGTCACGGTCGTCTCACTAATAGATAGTTTATCCATTGTTTTAAGTGGTAACCTATTCCATCTTATGAAAGTCATTAGTCTAAAGCAAGACTGGTGGGCCGTGAATCAGAGAAATTTGCATTTGATTTGTTCATCGTAATTATTACGTAATATAGTATACTGTATATAGTAGTATATAAGAGTTTATTGGTAGCATATCATATGACAATTCCCATAAACATGTGATGACCTCGATGTTGCCAGTTTTTATTTTTTTCCTGAAACTATTACCTTTCATAGTTTGTTTCAACAATGCATATATTATCATCTCCACGAGCGTAGACATTGCAAGAAAAGATTCTAACTAAGGATAAGTAAAGTTCTTTCATGGTCACAATATATACTTTTATAGATGTCAAACATAAAAATATAATAAAATTCTATATTAACATAAATATATATTCGATACACATTTACGTCATGGCTTTAACATCAGTATTTCGTATAGCTTCCTCCGGCATCAATAATTTCTTGCAATCGTTGCGGCATAGAAGAGGCCAGATTGTAGGGAATGTTTGGTGTTCGGCGTAAGCTCTCCCAACTATTCCTCGTGTGAGCTAAAAGTGCTTCAAATGTTCTTTCATTGCGTTGCTCCCATTCGTTAATCATTATTGCCCAAAGGTTTTCAATCGGATTCAATCAGGAGAACGTGGTGGCAGAATTAGATTAATAATCTCTGGGTGATCTTCGTACCACGCTCTCACAACGTTACTCCTATGAATGGGACTGTTATCTTCCATTAAGTAAAATGGTTCCGGTGCTGGAACCAGATACGCACGAACACTGGGTAGCAGCACCTCTTCCAGTATCTGGCAATATTGCTGTCCAGTAAAGCGTCCATCTACTTGAGTCAATTCTCCGACACCATAGCCAGACATCCAGCCCCACACACCGAGATTGATGTGACCACTACGTTTGCTCGGGAAAACATTTCCTTCTTCATAGCGTTTTCCGCGCTGCCTCCAACAATGCAGGGAACCATGACTATCTGTTGAAAATGTTTTTTCGTCACAGTACACAACTTTTCTCCAGAATTCTTCCTCCTGCGGCAAGTATTGCAAGGCAAATCCCATCCGCGCCTCTTTATGCTCAATCGTCAATGCAGGTTTTATAGCTGGACGGCGAGAAAAATACCCTGCCTCGTGAAGTCTGTTGTTCACTGTATTTGCGCTACAACGAAGGTTCAGGTGTCTGTAAATATGCGTCGCTGGAACAAACGGATGCTCTCTGGCATGATTAACAATCGCAGCATCTTCCTCTTGAGATGTTGAACGCGGAGGACCAGACCTCGGCAAAGTAGCGATTGAGTTTTCTGCTTCATACCGATGAATCCACCGTTCCACAGTGCTTCGATGAACGTCTAGTCGTCTTGATATTTCTCTTATTGGCACACCATATTCATGCAATGTCACCATTGCTCCCCGCATTGCCTGGGTCGTCTCGTGGTGCACAGACGGCCTTTCCATCTTTGTGTAAATGGCTTATGTGAAGCGTGCTGGGACGATAAAGGAAATGAGGATACCATGCACCCCTTCTGAAATTGATTTCGGTTGTGAAGGGTACCAACCCTTCGAATGGTAATAATAATCAGCCAATTTCCTATTTTGTTGAACATATGCATAAAAAATTCGTCTTAAAAGCCAAGGATCCAAAGATTGTCAGCAATAGTTTATATCCCAACTGAATATAGTCAGCCATCAACAGTATAATCATATTTTATTTCCATAACTACTCATGACTACTCTGTCATAGTAAATAACCTTATTATGACTTAGGTAGTAGTGGTAATTCTGAGTGGCGGCCTCTAGCCACATACGTTAAACCTATCAGTGCGTCTAAGACCAGACTCTTCTGTTTCTGTCAATTCATTGTTAGTTTAAGGTATTTTGCTCTTTGTCTTTCTAGGTCTAGGGCATTAAAATAAATATTTGAGTTTGTGTTTAGCATTTCATATGAATTTCTCTCCTCTCCCTTAACCATCCCGCGTTCATTTTAGCCCCCTCTCTCCCTTTCCTCCTCCCTTCGTAATTCCCCACCCAACCTCGTTTCCTTCGACATAGCAACGCTTACCTCCATCCTCATTCCACTTCCTTCATTAAACCTATTATCGCTTTTACTGTCCCTTCCTTCCATCCTTCAATGCCAGCGTTCTTAAACCTAGCACATAAATTATATAATATGGAATCTAACACCTTAGATCTCTACGCATTCATGTTACTTGAAGACGCCTGTGTCTTAGGGGAATCTAAGTGTTGAGAGTGGGCTTGGGGGTAGTCTATAGATTATTACAGATGACCTTGAACGCTCCAACTATTTAAAAATGATTATTTATTACGCACATCATATGGCATAATACACACATGAATTTAAGTATCTCTTACACTATAGGAATGGAATTGAATCCTACCAGAGTTAAAAAGTCGCAAAATATGATAGATTAGTTTGTATTAAGAGGTACTAAGAGAAAAGGATTTGGGATAGAGCGGAAGGCAGAGAGTATATTTTCCCCGAGTTTCGGTTATTATTAACGTTATATGGATACATTGCCGATGTCCCTGCTGAAGACCTCTGATGGGATGCGGTGTGATCAGAGAGAGAGAGAGAGAGAGAGAGAGAGAGAGAGAGAGAGTTACAAGGAGTTACAAGGAAAAGAAGTACCTCAAAAGGCCTTGCGGCCCATACCGAGGAGGTACCAATGGCAACGGGTGCCAGGGAAAATTTTCTACACACTCAAATAGTGTGCAAGATTTGGTCTAACCTTTTCTTGAAATGATCCACAGAGGAACTGTTCACAACTTCTGAAGGTAACTGTTCCACGTGTCACAGATCTTATACGTAAAGTAATTCCCACACACTAGTCCTAAACCGTTTCAAATCCAACTTCCAACCATTGTTGCGAGTTGGGTTATCATTTAAACTAAACATGCTTCTAAAATCGACATCGTTGAACCCGTAAGAGAGCTTGAAAACCTCGATCAGTTGACCGCGCAGCCTCCGAGTTTCCAGCGAAAACAAGTTCAGGGCGCGTAACCGTCGATTGTAGCCCATATGCCTAACGGAAGGGATTAACTTTGTGGCCCTCGCCTGCACTCGCTCCAGCCTCTCAATATCTTTCCTGAGGGTGGGCGACCAGAACTGCACTGCATACTCCAGGTGCGGCCGAACCAGAGAATTGTACAGAGAGAGCACAATCTCCTTGTTCCGAAACTGAAATTGCCTCCTGATATAACCCAACAGCTTCTGGACTTTCTTTTCCACCTCTACGCACTGTTTGGTAAACTTAAGGTCGCTGTTGATTAGCACACCCAAGTCCTTTTCCAAATCAGTCGCTTCGATATTGTTCCCCAACATCGAGTAGTCCGACTTGGGATTAGCGTAGCCAATGTGCATCACTTTGCATTTACCCAAGTTAAACGGCATTTGCCATTTTCGGACCATTCTCCTATCCTACCTAGGTCCGCACGCAGTTCCTCGATCGCTTTGGGAGTCCCAACATTGGCCCCAAGCTTGGTTTCATCAGCGAATTTGGCGATCCGACTGACGATGCCACCGTCGATATCATTTATGTAAATGATAAACAACAGTGGCCCTAAAACGGAACCCTGAGGAACCCCACTAGTGACCGAGGCCCAACCCGAACTAACCCCTTTAATTACAACCCTCTGCCGCCTATTCTTCAGCCAGTTTTCAATCCACCTACCTACTTCCCCACCGATACCCAGCGCGCGCACTTTGGCCATTAGCCGGCAGTGAGGTACCTTATCAAAGGCTTTCTAAAAGTCGAGATAAAGTATATCAATCGCCCTACTCTTATCATACTCACTCAACATGACGTAGAAAAACTCGAGCAAGTTGGTGAGACACGACCTATGCAGCTTGTAGGAATCCAAATGGTCAACGATCCTATCCGCTATTATCCCCTCTAATAATTTACCTACAACTGAAGTGAGACTAATGGGACGATAGTTCCCCTTCTTAAAGATAGGGGTCTCGTTGGCTTCTCTCCAGTCACCAGGCACCTGGCCCGTCTCCAACGATTTGTTGAAGACTGTAGCCAGATGGGGAGCCACCTGGTCGCGCACCTCTCGCAACACTCTGGGGAGAAAGTGGTCTGGCCCAGGAGCCTTAAACGCGCTCAGTTTGTCTATTCTATCGGCAACGACTGTCGCGGTACATCGAACACTATCCAGGCCAGCACCTTCGTGCTTCACGCCGCCTGGCTCGGGGATGATGCGGGTGTCCTCCCTGATGAACACTCCCGCAAAGTACTCATTAAGCACATTGGCGATGTCCGCGTCGGAAGACCTATCATGCCTCTAATGGGCTTTCTACTATTAACATAACTGAAGAACTCCTTAGAGTTCCCCTTGCAGAGGCTTGCCACCCGTAGTTCTTCGTTACGTTTCGCTAGCCTAATCTTCGCCTTCACTTCCCTACACAGGCGGACATACGCTTCAGTGTTCTCATGGGAACGATTGGCCTTCGCCCTCCTATACGCTACTTTCCTATTTCGGATAGCTGAAGCGATGTCACGATTGAACCACTTAGGCTTCGTTGAAGCAGGGGTGATCGGTTTTGACCTCTAACCCTATCTCACCTACGCTATCCTGGAGGCTAACAAAGTCCGCCCGCCCGGAGATCGAGCTTACTGCCTCTCGAGTTACTAAGCTTCACCCGAGGGACGCACACACGGAACCTAATCAGACCGTGATCACTCCCGCCCAACGATTCGTTAACGGTAAGGCCAGTGACGAGGTTGTCTTCGGTCGTGAATACTAAGTCTAGAACGCTTTCGCCTCGTGTAGGCTCATTGACCCACTGAGTGAGGAAGTTCTCATCAGCAAAGTTAACTAGCCTCCTCCCTTCAGCATCAGCAGTCCTGTCTTCCCACTTTATGCCGCGACAGTTGAAGTCTCCTAAAACTACACACACCCTATCCCCTAGCAGGCTACTGAGTTCGGTGTACAGGGCTGTATCCTCCTTGAGGAGGGTAAAGGAGAGAGAGAGAGAGAGAGAGAGAGAGAGAGATTTTAAATCACACCTTTTAAATGGTTTCTTGGTAAGGGCTTCACGTATGTTATTTTAGTCCAGGGTAGTTTATGTGGAGGTGTTAACGTAACTTGCACTTGGGACTGTTAATTGTAAGACAACTACAATAACTGGGACTGAGACACGTTATCCCCTGCATACTCATATATATCTATATACAGTATGTCTCTATATATAAATAGATAGAGTGATCAACACAAAGATAATGTGGACGTTATTGATGGGGTTGAGCAATTATGTGCACCAATCCGAACACACCTCCGCTGCCACAAGGACTAGACTAGCTTGGGACGAGACAGAGGCGTGAGACTTCTTGTAAGCACTGTACATCCTTCTAAAGGCCTGGAAACATACATTGACCACGCGAACGTCATTCACGCAATAACGCTCCCATTTATCAGCTATATTGTAAGGATTATCTTCATTAAAACTGTTGTTGTACCTCTGAAAATCTTCACGCTCACTATCACTCAGGTTGGCACAGTTAAAGTAATGTTAGGGGATGGTAGTCCAATGTAATTTAAAGCTTCGCTAGTGAGGAAAGTGTAAAGGAAATACCTTTTGAAACTTCGGCGGCTACGCCCATCACCTTGGGTAGCTTGCCTAATTTACAAGGTGTGAATAAAAAGTGTCTTTAAACTGAACATTACCTTTATTTGCATCTGTATAAGCTTGTTTCCTCTTTTAAAGGGATCACCTGTAAATATCTCCGATGATCCGAGTTCGGGCAGTTCCTTATAAAGGAATTGTGCATCAAATTTGCTCCGTTATGGGCAAGAATGTAGACTAATTTTTTTAACTTGTCCGCTAACTTGACAATATAGGACGCAAAGAGTTTCACGGGGGTGTCGTGTGCACTCGTTTTAAAAACGTTGTTCGTTTACCACATTTGCGACACTCATCACACTCGACGTTCATGCACTCGTCGCAGATAGTCTGGCTTACAAGTAGATGTGGGATAACCTCTTTGGTTTCAACATCCGTGTATGTCTCTATATCGTAGTATACAGTTATACAAGGTTTATTTTTAGGTTTTGTGTCTTCATTAGCATATAGCTACATGCTTTACACCATCAGCCTTATATATCTCATGGCATGTAGAACAACAAATTTCATCACATTTATGCATGAATTTTCCCCAATTGTCCATCATCTGAAACATGCCGCATTCGTAGATTCTCATTTTCCTGCATGTACCATTTTATTTGTGGAATTCAAAACAGTTATTATTGAAAAATGTGCGTCTCCACACATTACAGTCCCTCTTCTCAGCTTCAACTACACGACTTTCACATTTGGAGCTTTCACACTGGCAATCCTTCCAATGTTTCACTATATCGTCCGCAAACTCGAGACATCCCTTACACAAATCATGATACCTGCCATATTTTCGACTTTTATCATAACTCGCGTAAAGAGCCCTTATATTGCGGATGGGGAGGTACGTTGTCTCTGACACCCTAAAAAGAGTAGAGGTTTTGTACGTTTTCACACTGCTTTTAAAACATACACAGTCCTACGACGATCATCCAATCCAAATACAACTATGCGAACATTCATTTCCTGCTCTACCCTTCTCAGCTCTTCAGTCCCCATATTACAGTCAAACTCGAGCTTGCAGTCTGCGGGTAGTTTACGGGCACGCTGCACAACCGTCGGCAACCAGATATTATATGCAGCCGTATTTAGTACAGTAAACATATGCTCCAAGACTATTGCCATAAATCTGCAACCGCGATCGAGGTTTGTGTGGGTTCTGAATGTTTGATAACTGCCAAAGTTAAGGGTATAAGGTGTGGCCCTATGTCCCGCAACACGGAAAACGTGGTCTATATCTATCGTGAAGTTGTCCATGACGAATACGGTTCTGCTTTGAGGGGCCTGCATTATACGACCCAAAATGTAATCTACATCTAAGGCGACCAGACACCTGTACGGTATCACTACCCAAAAATCATCTCTATCCCCATCATCTGACCCGAACGCGAGGAACAGTCGCGTCCTGGCTTCATGGCCCTCACAGCTCTGAAGGGCAAACTCCACAATACGTTCAATTACACGCCGCAGTCCGTGTTCAACACCGCTGCTATACATGGTTCGCGGGTCGACCCTGACTACGTACCGGTTTCTAGTCAGGGCTGGGGTGGGAGTGGCGGTGCGAACCAGCTCGAATGCTATACCACCGTCTACAGAATGAGATGCAGCTGCGGAGGGTACGGACGGTATTGAACAGGAATAAGGGGACACAGTTTTATTTGTAGAAGGAACTATTGTGGTGGCTGTGTCGTAAGACGTAGAGGGTTGGGGCTCTATTACTGTGGGTCTAACAACCGACGCACTCCTAACGCGCTTTACACCTGACGTGGAAGGCGATTCAGCAAAGTAGTCATGCACATTGCACACGCTTTCTCCTCGAATTGGCGCGTGGGGATGCTCAATTTAGGGCATATCATACTCTGGGTTCAGGGTTGAAATTTTGGAAAAACAAAGTGGCTAATATGTATTCCTATGTAAAAATTAATTCTAAGGTGGGTTTATTTTTTACAACTTTTCCGAAAAATCTATTTGAAGGCTGCCTAACGCAGCCTCATGGCACCCAAACCAAAGCGCGCAGCTGTTCTGCATATGATTTAGTCTAAAAGCTGCTTTTCTGATCTCATCCTTGCTTTCTTGCGTGTTTCAACACCTCTGGGTGCTGAAAAAATGTTTAGATTTCACGTAAAACTTAAGAATTTTAAGTTTTTCTTCAAAGAATAGGCGCGGCTCACCAGCTCTACTCTGATCGAGTAGCGGGAGACTTGCCACCTCCACGTGTAGGTTTACACGCCCGTTCTTCCTGGATCCCTGAAAAGCGTGGCCTCATAAGATCTTATATTATGATCTTATGAGGACTTTCAGCTCTTATGAGCATTAACGATGGCTTCAGCCTCTTCATCAGCCACTCGAACCTGAAAAGCTCTTAAGTATGTCCTGCTTCGATCTGAACACTGGGAGCATTTCTCGATGGTCTATCCCGGCTTTCACCCACCCATCTCTTCTCTCGTGACCGTACACAGTTTGGGAAGCAGTTGAGACTTCCTGTACAGCTCTCTCGCACGACTGAGTATGAACAGAGAAAGCGTCCACTTTGAGTGGAGTTTTCCTGAGATCCTCGAGCTCAGTCAAGGTCATCTTGCAGGTGAAAATAAGCTCGTAAATATTCTCTGATTCCCAGTTGATGAGATCCTCAGGTGAAGTGGCTTGCAGATTGACTTTGGGATTTTTATGGGGCCTCACTGTCGTATCACCAAAGTCTCTTCCTTCTCTGATCTTCTCCATCTGGCTCACAGCAAAGGTCTCTGATGCTCATCCTCAATGCACAGGAATGAAGACAGGATGTTCTCAGGATGTTCGTGGTAAGCTCCTCTTATCACTGCAGCAGAGATGATGTTCCTAACCTCGGTAGTCTGGTTCCTCAGCAGCATCAGGCTTGAAAAGACGTGTGCAGGACCAAATTTGAGGTGGTGCTTCACTTTGATGTCGTACTACATTTTGAAGTAGAAGTTAAGGCAGAACTTCACGAGGACCTCGAGCCTCCTCAACACCTCCCCCTTCAGTCCGTGCTCCCTCATCCACAACAGCAAGCTGGCCTGTGCAGTAGTGAGCCACCTGGATTGGTTTAGAGGTCCGCATTTGAGACCAGCCAACTGTGGACTGAAACTTCCAGACTTGATGGCTTTGATCAGAAGATAGCAGTTGTGCTGGTCTGTGGAGAGAGATTTGACTATCTCTACTGGCAGCTTTATGATATCTTCAGTTCCTTCCACTGGTTTGAAGTTGAAGTTGACCTCAAGTTCATTCACTTTCTCAAGAAGTTTTCTAATAGGCCCACTGAAGCCTGACCGGGGAGTTACAGGGCCGTCCAGCTTGATGATTAAGTGCCTCAGGGGGAGCTCGTTTACATGGAGCTGACAGATCATCCAGTGGCACTTGCGACCCGGCATCTTCTCCAGTAGGGCTATGGCGCTTCCAGACCACCCCGTGTTGGTAGAGTCTCCTCCAATCATTACAAGGCTCTCGTCAGCTCCGTGATCCAGAAGCCATTCATGCAGGCCCTGAGCGATCTTATGATCTTATGAGCAGGCTTTTCTCCTTCCTCAGGTTAAAAATATAAGGTTGTGTTCAATTGAATATTTGATATTTCAACAGAGAACAGAAAACTGCAATTTTGAACATGATAACGCGATTTTTGGGAAAAGTTGCAGAAAAGAAACCCCTCTTAGAATTAAATTTTACATAAAAATACATATTAGCCAGAGTGAAATTCGGACTCGGAAAAGTATGATATGCCCTAGACTGCTACATGGTTGCTACTGGGGGTTCCGGAACGCTAGCGGGGGTAATGGGACAATCTGTAGCCTCAACAACAACTACACTGTCGTCGGTATCATCAACCTCATCCGCAATATCTATGATGGGGACATGCTGCTGAAGAAAAAATACAAGACATGTAGAATATAAGGAGCATCACTTAAAATTTTATTATATTTTTAAATGTTCCACTTGAGAGTGTGACGTGTTAGAGATGGATTCTGTAGAAAAATTCAGGTTCACGAGCCCCTCCATATGCATTTTATTAGGCCTTACAGGATGTGGAAAAAACGTGTTTATGCTTAAAATCATTAAAGATAAGGGGAAGATGTTCTCAAATTTTGTGCATAAATTTATATGGTGCTATTCGACATATCAGTCCGTATTCAACGAGTACCAAGATGATATTTTGTTCCACAAAGGTGTTTATGATGTTAGTTCGATAAAGGGTAATGAGCACACGGTTAATGTAAGTGGCCGAGACATTTACAGTGTTCTCCCACCATCTTAACATAAGCGTATTCTTCATCAATCAGAATCTATTTTTCAAAAATAGATACATGCGCGATGTGTCATTAAATTCACAATATCTAGGCTTATTCGCACAATGTAGAGATGTGGCACAAATTGGGGTATTAGCCAGGCAAATGTTCCCGAATCAACATAAGGAGTTTTTGGAAGTTTATAAAGAAGCTGCAAGCTAACGTTACGGATATTTGGTTTATGACCTTCACCCGCGAAACACGTTTAGGGTGTTTCTAAGAACGAATATATTCCCAAACGAGGCTAAAACGGTGTATATCCCGGAATGACAGAGAGGTTAAAGAAATACTGCGAATTACTAAAAATCTATCATCATCTGCCACGGGCACTGCAACAGCTGTTTGTTAAAAATATCGACTCAGACTTTTTAAAGTACATCTGTGAACTCTGTCTTAACGTTATAAAATGTAATTTACTAATGAAACCCCCTCAGAAGGCTCGCCTACGCCGTTACAAGCAAGTAATACACGCACTCGCTCGTAAAAGAAAAACTGTGGGGGAAGAAAACGCGAATTATTGTAGAAAGAGGGGGCTCATTCCTACCCATCTTATTTTTACTTTTGGGGCCTTTCCTGGCAAGTTTAATATAATGAAGAAAGTAGTGATTCCACACGAGGTGTATGCTTCACTACAAAGCTCAAAGAGTCCAGATACGGTTCTAGAACCCCGTAAAAGCAGGCTTAAAAGAATGGAAAGTGAAATGTTAGACCGATTAAACAGTGAAAAGTCTTCTGATGAGAAAAGAATCTTATACCAAGAAACTCTGCAGAAATTTCTTCATCAGTACGAAAATTATAAGAAGCCGGCCGAGATCCCCGTAGTTATTAGGTACAGTGCTGATAACCTTGAGTGTGGCGGCATAGGACCTGGGGCTGAGGCTAGAAATGAACAGTCAAAGAACAACGAGGCGACCTCGCAACATATTGAGCATGTATTAAAAAGCAGTCTCCCACATACACTGATGAATAAAGGCTTAAGTCGTTATAATCTATTGAATGAGGATCCCATTACACAATGGGCCGATACAGGTGAGGTTGTTGTTGAGGGATCAAAGGTACAGGGTTCAAACATCATTGACATCGTACTCAACTTGGTGAGAAATTGGTATAGGCCCTCACCAGCAGGATGGGAACATTAAAACAAGACTACAGCAAATACACATCCAAAAAAGACTTGGGACAAACATCGCATGTACCACAGCTGAACACGCCTTCGCCCCCAGCGGTAATATCTCTAAAGAGGAGGAAGAAGAGACCAAACAGCAACACACAACCCAATCCGCGCGCCTCTAAAATATACAAATGGCGAACATATTAAGAAAAAGTTTTTATGACATTTCTAATTCAGCCTCATACGGTGGTGTTAATAGACTGTACAGAGGCGTTTATAATGAGGGAGTCGGGAAAAAAGATGAGGGGTTTTAGAAGGAGCAGGATGCTTATACACTTCATAAGCCGGTGAGAAAAAGGTTTAAAACGGCCAAGATAACAGCAGCCTCGGTTGATTCTATTTGGCAGGCAAATTTAACAGACATGCAGAGATATTCAGTGTATAATGGAGGCTACTGCTACATCCTATTCATAATAGATGTATTCTCTAGATATTTGTGGCTAATTCATCTGAAAAATAAATCGCCTAAAACAGTTTCTAAAGTCATCAAAGCGTTGATGTTGAAAGAAAACAGGATTCCTGGCTATTTTTGAGGGGCATAGGGAAAGAATTTATAGGCCGAGCTTTTCAGAACATGTTAGCAGAATTTAATATCAATTATTATACTAGCAATTCTATACATAAGGCATCTTTAGCTGAAAGAATCCAGCGTACCATAAAGGAGCGCATGTATCGCTATTTCACACATAAAATCACATACAGATATATAGACATTCTGGACTCACTGTCCTCATCCTACAACCGTTCGCACCACCGACCGATTTGTACAACACCTAGCGAAATTTTAGAAAGAGGTACGCACACGGAACGTGAAGTGAGAAAAGATATTCGTAGAGCTTCACCACGTTCTATACTTTCAAAATCAATAATTATGTAAGGCTGTCGCGTTCGGGGAATAAATTCGCGAAGGGATTTGAGAAAAGGTTCGACACGTGAGATTTTTAAAGTTAGGTCTATGAGATCTAAAGATGAGGTGGTGTTGTATTACGTTGAAGATTTGAATGGGGAAGAAATTGCAGGGTTTTTATGGCGAAGAGCTGCAGAGTGTGTCATTTAATTTAAGAAAAAAAGTGTTTAAAATTTACAAAATTTTAGGAAGCAGAGGTTCAGGAAAGAGAAAAATGTACCTCGTAAAATGGCTAGGGTACCCAGAAAGCTTCAACACCTATATAAAGGCTGATGCAGTAATGAAGCTTAAATAGTATACAGCATGGCGTCTAACCACTTCTTCTCTGTCCCGTCCTCTTCTTCTCTGTCTGTACATCCTAACAACACCCTGGCCAACTTTATAACAGAACTCCATGGGCCCATTGAATTGGGTCCTGAGTCATATGAGGTTGGAATATGCGAATTTTAACTGGCCACCAAGTTTTTAAGTATTGACAAGAAAAACCCGTTTTTATGGTTCTTAGAAACCGTGATGAGTGTGAAAAGGCCGGAGTAACTCGCGACGATACCATGCGTTCCGCCTGGAGTGGGAAGGCACAGTACTACACTACAGAAGTAACACTATGACCGGGTCATTATGACACAGCCGAGGATATTGTGAGAGACTTAAATGGGAGTCTTAAAAGTTCAAATCTTATGTCTCAGTTAGTATACGAAATCGTAAACAAAGATACCCCGGTACATACTTTGACTCTAAAGTCGAAGGCTAACAGAAATATTAAAGACAAAGCACTGTTCAAAATTATAACCGAGGGCAGATATGGGGCAGTCTTCCAAAGAGATACTTTTCATGAGTCACAGCATGACATGTGCAGTTTATTGTATCAGTTAAATTGGAGAAATTGAACGATGGCGACCCTCTTCCGGACATGTGCTATAATTACAGCAATATCGTGGAATATCAGTTTGTTGGGGATACCCAGGCAAGGCTGCTGCGCATCGCCCACATTCCCAATCATAGAGGAAAGAGCTTGAACACTGCATAGGACAAGCCTCATTATGTCAAAGTCGCAACTAACCTACTAATCAGTATCTCAATATATATAAGAACGATTGGGGGGAAAAGTTTCCATTCGGTGATGGGAGCTTAACAGTGAAGCTTCACTTCCGTCGCACTGTGATAGAATGACCCGAAGGCCGTTCACAGTTTATCGAGGGGTGAGATATCAGCGTGAGATTGGGATTGGGTCCATTTTTCCAATCATACTGCGTACGGCTGTCCCCTTGCTGAAGAGTGGTGCCCGATGTCTCGGCCGGAAAGCGTTACAATCAGGTCTTAACACGGTAGAAGACATAATGGCCGGTATTAAGCCTATAGAAGCTCTAAAAAAACACTTAAAGCGTACACGGGACGAAACTGTCAAAGATGCAAAGAGAAAAATACGTGGTGGCGGGAAGAACAAGCGCACTTTACGGAAGAAGAAGAAGGGGTTACCAACTCGTGGTGTTAACCGTAAAAGGACATAAAAAAGGAAGTGTTCTAAGCGCATGAAACCTATGGTTGACCACATTTTTAAATGATATAAGATAAGGATGTTGTTCTCATGAATCATAGACTGATTGCTACTTGTCGAGAGAGGTGTCACTATTTCTGACGCGCCATGGCACGTTTCATCCATCCGTGTAGTTCACAATGCTATAAATCGGAGCTGGCCCTCTTTGACATGACCTCGACACAGATATCTATAGAGCATAGCGACTTTATTACAGTTAATCCGCTAAACACTATTAGCTCGCCGAGTGCTCGTATAGAATTCGTGATCCCAAGCTCGGGGCCTTACTTTTTTGACCCAAGCTGTATGCACATGTACACTAAAGTACAAATAGCACATTCAGGTGGAACGGATTGCGAAAACGACTACGTTGTATACCTAGAAACAAACTGTCTACACACCATATTCAGCCAGTGTGACGTGTATTTAAATCAGGTCAACGTCTCGGCAGGGTCTGGCTACTATCACCTCCGGGCCTATCCGGAAAATGTCCTCAACTTTTCAAAAGAAGCGAAGGATACCTTTTTAACAGCGGAAGGTTATTATCAAGCTGAAGATGAAAGTAGTATAAAAGCTAAATTTAAAAATTCTAAACGAAGATATATGACTACTATGGACGCCTCCACACAGATTTCACATTCCAGGAGAAGCTGTTTGAGAATTGGGTCGATATGAAAATAAAGCTCACCCGTACAAGCTCTGAGATTTAAATCTGGGTGCTGACCAAGAAGAGAGCTCGAAGCCTGTAGTAATTCTTATTATGGAGACATATCTCCGCATGAGTCGAGTGAAATTAAGCTCTGCTAAGCAACTGGAAATTGATAAAAACCTACTACACGCCACAGTAAAATACCCAATTAATAGAGTCCAGCTTAAGAAGTATACGGTACCCTGAGGTTTATTATCGAAGCAGAGAGGAAATGTTGCTCTTGGAGCTCTACCTAAGAGGGTATTAACTGGAATCCAAGAACACGCCTCTTTGAATGGCAAATACAAAAAGACCATTTCAATTCGAAAATTTCGACCATCAAAATATAACTCTGTATGTCAACGGGGTGGCCTTAGGTGGGACATTGGAAACGAATTATTCTACAGATGACGAGTTTCCACTTTGTTCGAGCGAGAGCGTATAGCAAACTCGCACACAGTGTCGGTACTTGCGATGGAATAGGAATTAGCGTATTGCAGAATGAATTCGTTTGGAAAGTCAATCTGTATCCATTTGACCACTTGCCAGATTTATCTGCGAGAATAACACACAAGTCCCCAGCAGAGCGGAAACATCTCAGTCAGGTTAGAATTCGACAAGTCCCTAGTCGCACCCATTAGCGTAGTAGTTTATCTCGAATCGCAAGCGCTAATCGAAGTTCATAGGTTTAGGGCCGTAGCCACAGACTTTTACAAATGGACACGGTTACACTGTAGAGAGTAATGAAGAGTGATCGATTCACACGCCCCAAATTTATCGGCGTGTTTGCGAAGAATAAAACGTTGAAACCCCCAGCCATGAGGGACTGCGGCGCACTTATTTTCAATATAGATATTATCGATGTTAAAGGGATCCATTGGATAACCGTTTATTTTAAAAAGAGGGAGCGAATGTACTACTTTAATTCACTGGGCGGACATCCATAGAATGATGCTATTATTGTAAAATTTTTCAAGCAACTGCAAATTCCGCAAATAGTGTGTAACCGTTACAGGTTCCAGAGTTTTTATAGCAATGTCTGTGGCATGTACTGTTTATGTTTTCTCATGCATATGGCTCGTGGCGGGAGATTTACAGAATTTCTGCAATTATACTTTTGTAACACTAAGCGGAATGATAAATTTGTGTGTAGGGTGATAAAATAAACGGTTCCCGTTTGTAGGCACTCGATTTGTTGTGTGAGGTTTTATGTATGTACCCTATATGTAAATATATATATATATATATATAATTGTAACGTCATCAGTTAATTATTATAAATTGTAACAAAATGCACAGTATAGCTTTTAGTATTATATTTTCTAAATTTATAAAATGTAAACCTAATAATAATAATTTGTGCAATGGATAAGGCCGGGGATCATGTTCTGTAACTTATTTAAACTGTTTGGATGCTAATTCTGTAGCTAATTAAAATTTATATATATATATTATATATATATATTATTATATATATATTTATTATATATATATTTATTATATGAAATTTATTATATATATATTTATTATATATATATTTATATATATATATATATATATTAATATATAATATTTATTATATATATATTTTATTT